>JBBMOL010000363.1:59026-152988 GCA_037954665.1 Laguncularia racemosa | reverse complement strand
GAGAACTAAGATCGAGTCTTCCAACGTGTGGATTGTGCATTTTTTTCTTTTTTTAGCATACAATAAAACAAGAGGGTAGCTCTTAAAAGTGAGGCGCAAGGCCTTTTTGGTAAACACATGCACACGGCCTATAGAAGACTCGAGTTTAAGTCTTCAAAAGCGCACAAACGCATTCATTTTGCATACACGAGATTAGCTGGTAGAGGTATGTGTTCGATCCAGCAAATGCGCACAAGCTAAGGACGGCTGAGCTGGTTTGAGGTGTGTGTGCATGTGGCCTGGGGACACAAGTTTGAATCCTGGAAGGCATGCAGTAACGAGCAGAGCTAAGCTTTGTTTCTTTCTCCTTTTTTTCTTTTTTTGAAATTCCTCCAATTCTCCGAGCTCATATGGATTATATGCTATTTTTGCAATCATGTGCTCCAAATAGGCACATGACGATGAGAACAAAAGCTATGCTCTGATTGGTGCATTGTATGATTAAGAATATTTTCTGTTATTCCTCACTACACAGTCGAGCCTCCCATTTATTTTCTTTACTGCTTTCCTCGCCCGGTGGCTACTGCAGATAAGGAGGGGAGGAAAAGAAGTAGTAGATTACTAAGCTTGTTGAAGAAAGACTGGGAAATAAAGAACCAACTCAACCCGAGAATATAGAAGCTTGGAAGGAGAAGATGATGAATCGGTGGCCGAGCCATAGCGAACTATAGATTAGCGGAATCATTGTAGTGGAAATGATGAAACCATAGCAGAGGAGACGACAGAACCATTGCGACATTTTTTGTTTTTCTTTTTTATACACCTAGTATGACGCAAAGAGTTAGTGTAGAGAGACAAAAGAATCACTCAACGAATGAATCTCATACACACACAATTACAAACCGTAAATGGAGAAAATTCTCTCTCGAAATGTGGTTCAAAGTATGAATAAAAGATGTAACCCTAACATGTCTGACCAAAAGTATTTATACTTCCCCGTAAAATACCTAAAAGGGGAAAATTTAAGCGTACACGTGGAAATAAATAATAATATACGCATCTAGAACCTATCGCATACATGGCCGTATCTCTAGCCGTGTATGTTTCTGGGCATGTGACGAGTGCAGTACACGGCTGTGTCCCAAGCTGTGTTCGAACCCGTGTAAGCTTCTGTGAAAGTCCTGCAGGCCGTGTCCCAAGCCGTGCCCGAAACCGTGTAAGCGTCTGTGAAAGTCCTGCTGGAACACACGGCCGTGTCTCTGGCCGTGCCTGAACCCGTGTCAGCCTATGTCCTCTACTATGTCCGCATCATTCTCTCCCACCTGCAAAGAACTCGACCCCGAGTTCTCTTCTGGATATAACGTCTCATCGTCAGTGAAGAAAGGAGAGATATCAGCGGCATTGAATGTCTTTGAAATGCCCATAGTGTTCGGTAAACCAACCACATAAGCATTATCATTGATTTTTTGCACAATCTGGTACGAACCATACTTCTTAGGTTGAAGCTTGCTGTATTTTCCAACAGGGAACCGCTCCTTGCGTAAGAATACCATAACCTGATCACCCACTGAAAACACTTGTCGCCTTCGATGCTTGTCAGCTGTAGCTTTGTACTTAGCATTAGATTGCTCAATTTTCGCACGCACCTCAGCTGTAATGTTCTGCCAATTATCCGCTAGGTTCTTGGCTGCTATGTGAAGCTCAGTACCCCTTGGAAGCTTGATCAAATCCACAGCATGGTTAGGAGTATTGGTATAGACAATAGAGAACGGAGACTTGCCTGTTATCCTGTGAACGACACTGTTATAAGCAAACTCCGCCTGAGCCAATGCCACATCCTATTGCCGGGGCTTTTCACCACAAATACTCCTAATCAGATTGCCTAAAGTTCGATTTGTGGCTTCTGTTTAACCGTCCGTTTATGGGTGAGCCGTGCTACTATAATTTAGTGAGGAATCAAACAGCTGCCATAAAGTTCGCCAAAAGTGACTCAGGAATTTGTTGTCTCTGTCTGAAGTAATGGACTTAGGCACCCCATGGAGGCGTACCACTTCTTTGAAAAACAACTTGGCAATGACCTGAGCATTAGCAACCTTCCGGCACGGGATAAAATGGGCCATCTTGGAGAACCTGTCAACCATAACAAAAACAGAGTCAACGCCCCGTTGGGTACGGGGCAATCCAAGGACAAAGTCCATGGACAAATCCTCTCATATGTTATCAGGAACAGGGAGCGGAGTGTAGAGGCCAGTGTTTTGGGCCTGGCCTTTAGACGTCTGGCATGTATAACACCGTTGTACAATCCTCCCAACATCACGCCTCAAGTGTGGCTAGTAGTATCTATCACTGACTGCAGCAATAGTCTTATCCCTTCCCAGATGCCCTGCTAATCCACCCCCATGTAAGTCACGGATCAGCTTCTCCCTCAAAGAAGACTCGGGAATACACATTTGATTTCCCCTCATTAAATACCCATCATAAATATAGAAATCACCGCTAGGCTGTTTAACTCGACACATCTCCCAAGTATCTTTAAAATCAGTGTCAGTCCCATACAGGTCTTTCATATATTCAAATCCCACCACTTTAGTATGAAGTGTCACCAACAAGCTGGCTCGCCTACTCAAAGCATCTGCAACTTTATTGTATACTCCCGATTTATGTTTCAGCCTAAACAGGAATTTCTGCAAAAATTGTATCCATCTTGCATGCATATCTTTGCTAATCCTGGTCTGATTACTCAAGTGTTTAAGGGCATCGCAATCAGAATACAACACAAATTCTTTGCCCACTAGGTAATGCTCCCAGGTCCTCAAAGCATGCACAACTGAGTAGAATTCTTTGTCATATGTGGACCAATTGCGCCTAGACTCGCATAACTTCTCACTAAAGAAGGCAATGGGTCTTCTTTCTTGAGATAGTACTGCCCCTATCCCAACTCCACTTGTATCACAATCGACTTCAAACAACTTATCAAATTCAGGTAATGCAAGAACTGGTGCATTACACAACTTTTCTTTCAATAATCCAAAACTACTTTCATCTTCGTCATTCCACTGGAATTTCCCCTTCTTTAGGCACTCAGTCATAGGTGCAGCGATGGTACTGAAATGCCGAGTAAACCGTCTATAGAAACTTGCCAATCCCAGGAAACTCCTCAACTCACTCACTATTTTAGGGAGAGGCCATTCCCTAATAGCTCTGACCTTCTCATCATCCACAGTAATCCCATCACCACTAATAACAAAACCCAAAAACAGCAATCTCCTAGAGAGGAATACACACTTTTTCAAATTCACAAATAGCTTGTTCTCTCTCAGAACCTTCAACACCTCTCTCACATGCTTGATGTGCTCCTCAGTTTTGCTATAAATCAGAATATCGTCGAAGTAAACTACTACAAACTGATCAGAAAAGGGTTTAAGTACCTGATTCATTATACACATGAAAGTGCTTGGGGTGTTGGTAAGGCCAAAAGGCATGACCATCCATTCATACAGACCCTCTTTGGTTTTAAAGGCTGTCTTCCACTCATCCCCTGGTCAAATCCGAATCTGATGGTAGCCACTTCTCAAATTGATCTTGGAAAAGAACATAGCCCCACTCAAACAATCTAACATGTCCTCCAACCTTGGTATTGGGAATTTGTAACCAATGGTAATTTTATTGATCGTCCTATTGTCAACACACATATGCCAACTCCCATCTCTCTTTAGGGTTAATAAGGCGGGTATTGCACACGGACTCATGCTCTCCCTGATGAATCCCTTCTGGAGTAGTTCCTGCACCTTCCCCTGCAATATTTCTGTTTCCTTTGGACTCATTCTATAATGTGGGAGGTTAGGTAGACTAGCTCCTAGAATCAGATCAATGTGATGTTGGATATCCCTCATGGGAGGCAATTCATCAGGTAGCTCCTTAGATGTTATCTCCTTAAACTCCTCCAATAGCTCCTTTACCCTGTCGGGCAGCTCCTGAGCACTACTCTGGCCTTCCTCCACTGTCATCACCTGGCGAACAATTAACGCATGGACTGTCTGTGCCTCCTTAATTGCTTCCTCCATCTCCCTTTCAGATTGGGTGATAGTGAGAAAGGAACGCCCTTCCACTTTGGAAGCTTTAGGGCGGTGTGACACTTTGAGAGGTAGAAGAGTGAACTTTACACCATCCTTCTTTAGCCGGTAAACATTCTCCCTTCCTTCATGCTTGGCATCAACGTCAAATTGCCAGGGCCTCCCAAACAAAAGATGACATGCATCTATATCCACGATGTCACAATAGACCTCATCCCTATACTTCCCTATAGAGAAAGGAACCCTGCATCGCTCAGTGACCTCGATCTTTTCAGCTGCTTTTATCCATCCAATAGTGTATGGTTTCGGATGTTTTTCAGTCGGCAAGTTCAAGACCTTCACCGTTTCTCTACCAATGATATTCTCGCAACTCCCACTGTCCACAATCAACTCAAACACCCGACCATCAACAGTACATCTAGTGCGGAACAACTGATGTCTCTGGGTCTTCTCATCACACTTTGGTGCTAACATCAGTTTTCTAATGACGTATGCCTCCTCATTATACCCATAGCCATCATCACCATAATACTCATCCTCTCCGTCCGGTTCACAACACACCTCATCATCCTCCCCTCCGTCAATAACATTGACTGGTCTCCTACTGGGGCATTCATTGGACCGATGGCTCGGTTGATTACACCTATAGCATTTTCCCACAACTGGTTTAGTATAGGGGTTGTTCTGTTTAGGTGCCTCCCTAGTCTCCATTGGTTTCCTGCTCACCACTCTATCATCTCTCTTATCATTAACCCCACCTTGCACTTCCTGGATAGCCTTCCCTTTGTCTGTAACTATTGTATTGAATCCATCATTCCTACTCCTTCTGTTACCCCCATCAAACCTGTTGGTCTTCTCTTGCAGCATCATCTCTGCCCGAAGAGCCATGTTTTTCGCTTCATTGACATTGCATAAAACATGAACTCCTATCATCTCCCTAATTTGCAACCTTAGCCCATCCAGATATCTAGCCACTTGCTGCCCTTCGCTCTCCCTTAGATCGTTCCTCTCAGCCAATCTCATGAATTCCGCCGTATACTCATACACCATCCTCGGACCTTGTCTACATTTCTGATATTGCTGAAATAATATTTGTTCGTAGTTAGGAGGTAAGAAATCCCTTTGAATCAATTGTTTCATCCTATACCACGTTTGCACCGGTTGCTTACCCTCTCTATATCGCCTGTTCTACAACCTCTCCCACCATGTCGAAGCCCCTCTTTTCAATCTACAAGCCACTAACTTCACCCTTCGATCCTCCGGCACTTCCATATAATCAAAGAAATGGTCTACCTCTGCCAGCCAATCTAATAAATCCTCAATATTCAAATTACCGGTAAAAGAGGATATATCTACGTTTAATTTGAAATCGTTGGTGTCTCCTTGATCATACCCATGGTGATTCCTGCGATATCCACCACCACCAGATCCTCTCCGCTGTGGTTGTTGATTCCCGATCAGCCAATCATCTTCCTCGTCAGAATCCACGTCCCACTCTTGGATTCTTTGATTTGTAGCGACAGGTCTGTTGAAAGGAGCGCCAAGTGCAGGATTTGCCCCGGGTCGTAATCCTCTAACGTCTCTATCTCTGTTCGTATTGGTTTCCATCGCATCGAAACGCTCAACCAGATCATCAAAGCGCTGTTCGAAACGCCGGAGTCTCTGATCCATGGTGTCCAACACTACCCTTTGAGCCTGCACTTCGGTTCGTAGAGTTTCCATATCCCGAGTAACGTCCAGAACATGACCGCCTCCTGAACTACCGTCACCTGACATCTCCACAAGAAATTTTCCTTGCTCTGATACCAATTGACGCAGCGAGTTAGCGTAGAGAGACAAAAGAATCACTCAACGAATGAATCTCACACACACACAATTACAAATCGTAAATGGAGAAAATTCTCTCTCGAAATGTGGTTCAAAGTATGAATAAAAGATGTAACCCTAACATGTCTGACCAAAAGTATTTATACTTCCCCGTAAAATACCTAAAAGGGGAAAATCTAAGCGTACATGTGGAAATAAATAATAATATACGCGTCTAGAACCTATCGCATACACGGTCGTGTCTCTAGCCGTGTATGTTTCTAGGCATGTGACAAGTGCAGTATACGGCTGTATCCTAAGCCGTGTCTGAACTCGTGTAAGCTTCTATGAAAGTCATGCAGGCCGTGTCCCAAGCCGTGCCCGAAACTGTGTAAGCGTCTGTGAAAGTCCTGCTGGAACACACGGCCGTGTCTCTGGCCGTGCCTGAACCCGTGTCAGCCTATGTCCTCCACTATGTCCGCATCATAGTACTACATATATCAGGTAGACTTCTATGCCATTTCCTCACGTTCTCAGCCCTTGGTCATTCATCTTCATAGAAGTCTGCCGATTCTTTTTTTTTTTTTTCCCTTTAGCAACTCAATTCCCGATTAGCTTGGCCTCGGACAGTGGCATAGAGTTACTGCGACTATTGTATCAATCTTCATCATCTGCATTCGCTCTCTATTGTGGGACAATCTGGTTCAATAGCAACACAGAATGACTGCAATAATTACATCGAACCTCATTGGTAGGATTGTTTTTTGTCATAGGACATTTTGGTTACTTGAACAGGGTCTTTTTGGCTAGAGTCACAGCTTGAAGCAAAACTACTTAAGGAAGAGAAGACTAGGCTTTGAAGACAAAGATTGTCGCTCAAGTAAGCTAAAACTTCAGAGTAGTAGTAAAATTGGACGATTCAAATCTATCGAACAAACTTCTTTGATTTCCTTTATATGAGGGAAACCAAACATGAAAGATAGAAAAAATTTCTATCCTTCTTAAAGAACCAAACATAAAATGAAAATCACATTTCTTTTCTTTTTCTTTCTTTTTGGTTCATTTCCACTTATTCCAAAGTTTCAAAATTTTACCAAACACGGGAGATTAAAAAATACCAACTTTATTCAACTTCTTTGTCAACACATTCAAGTTTGCTAGAGCTTGCCTTGATTTTGATACCGCTTTTGCATTTTGCACTAAAATAGTGCTTTATAACTTAAGCAACGAAAAGGAAGATTTTCTCTACTTTTCTTTACTTCCTCCTCCCCCTCCTTCTTTTTTACCCTTTACAACAACAAATTATAGTGAAGAGATCATCTTAGACCAGTTTTTTATGTTAACTTTTAATTATCTCAAGTGGGTTTTCCTTATTTTATGTTTTTTTATTGTATGAAACTCTGTGTGATCCTAGAAGAACAGAAGCAGGCCTTGTATGTGGAAACTCCACAGTGGAAGTTGAACAAACTTCAAACTTAATTACAAATTTCCTCACTTTAATGAACAATATTTCATTAGAGTTAACTAATGAAAACTGGGCCACTTCCTCTGTAAGTACACCACTTCCTCGAGCCTATGGTTTAGGTGTTGATCTACTTGGGAGTCTAAATGAAGAGATAGAAGATATTTTAAGGGATTATGGAGGGATTTAGGGAGGATTTTAGGGAGGAAATATTGGGAAAGGACAAGATTTCTTATTTATATAAAATTTGCTAGATATCTTAGGTACTGTAACACCTTGAAACTCAGAAACCAATACAACTCATTATGTATCCTTACTAGGTGAAGACACACAAAGGCTTAGAATCTACTAAATTTCACCATTAATATTTAAATACTCATGACAATCAATAAAATCATTCTCCACATATATATATAAGTGGCTTAACAAATATTACTCAAACTCTCCATATAAAAAGAAATTGGAAAGAACAATTGTCCTCAATAATTAAACCACATTCAATCTTCTACAATTAATATAGCAGAAGCATTTTATAACTTAAGTACAATAGTAGTCCCAAGTCAACTAAACAAAGCCATCCAATATTTATCTTTCTTTGTCTGCCTATCACTTCTCATAGTACACATACTTTACACCCTCCTCCAAATTTTGATTCTTGTTCACTATTATCTCATCATACCCTATGATTTTCCCTGAAGTACCAGTAACTAAAAAATGGTCTTACGAGGGGTAAGTTAATGCCCAGTACAATCTATACTAACAATCACACATGCATGTCACGCTGGAAATTGTAACGCAAATATAATGCAACAAGATATCTAAATACAATTGGTTATCTTTCATATCTTTCATTTCAACACACAATTTTCATCATCATAGTCACCATATACACCTTACACACACACACACACACACACACACACATATGATAAAGGGTACTCCCCTTTGTTTATGAGTCTAATTCATACATAATTATACATATGCACGGTAGGTACTCTCCACTATCTATGAGTTTAAGAGTCCATATCATACATACGTATATGTATATGACAATGGGTCCTCCCCATTGTCAATGAGTCCATACCATATATAAATTATATAGATATGACAATGGATACTCCTCACTGTCCATGAGTCCTTGAGTCTTTCCATATCATACATATATACATGTACGAAAGTAGGCATTTCCTACTATCTATGAGTTCATCCATATCATTTCATCCTAAATCTACTCGGATCATTTTGGTACATGACTCCACTAGGGACAACGTCACATACCAATCACCGAAGTGCCACCTTAAGATCACCAACATTTTCAATTCCTCTGGCCTAGCTAATCACAATCATACAAACACACAACATCATTCAATTACAATATCAATTTCCTCCATTTTTAAGGTTAAATTACACTTCTAACATAACACGCACAAGTAACAAATATAGTATATATGTACCTGATAAGCAGTGAATGATCCATCCACACTCTTGTAATCTCTCAACCCTTAAACCTATTCAAATCCACAATTATGTACACTTAGAATCACAAGTGAACAAAATACAATAAAATAGTGAGTGTCTTAAAACAACACAATTGTGTGAGTGACTATGTAGAGGAATATGGGAGAGAACATGGTTGTGCTAATGGCCATGTACTTTTCTATGTATAATTGTTATTCTAGCACGCCTAAGTATATGGTCATCTGTTTGGCTGTGTACTTCAACATGGTAAAGTACGCGATCGTGCATGGTGGTCGTGTACCTTTCAGTGAATTTTCACAATTTGACACACTTGAGTACATGGGTGTGTCTGGTGACCATGTACCTTTCTATACACATTCGTGTTTTGACATAAGTAGGTACACGAGCATGTTCTTAGCCATGTAGTCCACTATTCCATTATGAATCCCTTTTTCCTCTTCTCTAATTGTTCCCCCAATCTAATTTGTATGAATCTAAGTCTAATTGATCAATTCACTTGTTAATCTTAATACATTATATAAATTTGTAACTTACTTATTTCAAATTGTGATTGAGATCTTAGAATTGCCTATTTTTATGCCTGTTTCGTCTTGCTCTTTGTTTTGAACTCTAACAACATATTATCAAAGTTACTTAGAGCTATGAATCTATAATCTAATGCATGTCTTAGTGATTGAAACCCTTACCTAGCAAAAAGGGGTTGATTTTACTGCTTTTCGTTAGGTTACCTTGTGAGTCTTTAAAAGGGCTTTTGTGATTGCAACTATGCAAAATGAGAAAACGGGAGCATTAGGTCAAGTGAGATTTAAATATCTTGAGCCTGAAATGTCCAAACTACCACCCCCCATATTTATAGGTTATTTACACATGTAACCTTAGGTTTAATTTTAATAAATATTAAATATACATACATACATATATATATATACGGTACTTACATTCTCCCCTCCTTATAAAAAATTTTGTTTTTGAAAGTTACTTAGGTTGTGAAAGAGCTTTAGAAATCTCTTCCTCATCTCTTCTTCTAACTGCTAAGTTGCTTTTCTCTTCTTTTGATTACTCTGTTGTACTTTAACATATTTGATCACTTGTCTTCTTAGAATTTTTTCTTTAGTGTTTACAATCCTGATAGGCTTCTCTATTGTTGTGAGGTTTAGCTACACATCCAGAGGTTTTAAAGTAGTGACTTGGTCTGAGTTAGGTACATATTTCCTTAGCATGAAGATGTGGAAAACATCATGTACTCCAACCAAGTTTGGTGGTAAAGCCAATTTATATGCCATCGGTCCAACTCTTTGTAAGATTTCGAAGGGTCCTACATGCCTAGGGCTTAGCTTTTCCCTTAGCCCAAATCTTACCACCCCTTTTGTAAGTGAGACCTTTAACAAGACATGGTCTCCCACTTTAGACTCTAATGGGCATCATCTTTTATCTACATAAGACTTCTGGCATCTCTAAGCTGACTACATTCTTTGTTTGATCAACTTGACCTTATCTATAGCCTCTTGTACCAAGTAAGGTCCAATACTTGTTTTTCAACCACTTCATCTCAATGTAAAGGCGACTGACACTTTCTTCCATATAATGCTTCGTATGGTGCCATTTAGATTGTAGCTTGCTAGTTATTATTGTAGGTGAACTCTACTAAGGGTAGGTGATCATCATAATTCCTACCGAGATCTAGTTAACACACCCTTAGCATGTCTTCTAATATCTGGATGGTTCCCTCTGTAGGTGAAAAGCTATACTGAACTATAGTTTTGTTCCAAGTGCCTTGTGTAAACTCCTTTAGAATCTCCTTACAAATCTTGTATCTCTATTTGAGACTATTGTAACTGGTAAACCAGGTAACCTCACAATTTCCTTAACATATGATTAAGCAAATTTCTCAAGTTTATACCTAATGCCTATAGGTATAAAATAGGCAGATTTTGTGAATTTGTCTACAATTACCCATATGGTGTCTAGCTTAGTTACAATTGTAAGTAATGTTATGACAAAGTCTATGGTCACGTGCTTCTATTTCCACTTTGGTATTGATATAGGTTGCAACTTGCCAGTGGGTCTAATGCTTTATTTTGATTTGTTGGCATGTTAAACACTTCGACACATACTTTGCAATTTCCTCTTTATATTCTTCCACCAATAGTGGTAGTTTAGATCTTTATACATATTGGTACTCCTAGGGTAGACAGAATACCCATAATAGTGCGCCTCTTTCAATATCTTATTCTTCACTTTAGCTAAACCTAGTACACATAGCCTTTAACCATACCTTAGCACCCCTTCTCCATCTTTCTATTAAATTCCATTACCCTTCCTTCCTTCATTATTTCTTAATTTCTTGTAGTCCCATATCATCAGTTTAAGTAGCTTCTATCCTATCCACCAAAATAAGCTGTATGCATAAACTAGCCAATCTCGTCCCAACCTCCTAAGTTACAATCTCCAGGTCTAGTTTATGCATATCTTCCAATATGTTTCTTTGAGTTGTGACTAGAGTTGCCAAATTATCATGTCTCTTTCTACTTAGTGCATCGAAAATCGCATTCACTTTCCTAAGGTAATATCGAATCTCAATGTTGTAATCCTTTATCAGCTTTAACTTGCATCTCTACCTCATGTTTAATTCTTTTTAGGTAAAGAGGTACTTTAGTCTCTTATGATCTATGAATATCTTGCACTTCTCCCCAAACAAATAATGTCTCCTGTAAAATTCACAAAAAATTTGAATATGTATAATACTAAAATAGTTAAAAGATCGTATTAAAAGCCTTAAACATACCCTGCATAAATTTATATTAAAAAAAATAATCACATGAAAAATGAATTGCAGAAAATTTTAGAATAAATGATAAAATAAATTAAAATCATAGACTTAGGATTGTCAAATGAAAATTTTGAGTAAATATTTACACTTGGAATAATTTAATTAGCTTAGTTGTAAAATTTTGCATTAAAATATTAAAGTTACTAAATTTACGTTAATTTTTGTGTGTGATGAACGAACCTAGAAAATAAAAAAGTTAATAATATATATATATATCTTAACCATTGTTGTCAAAATTGCACTTCAGCTCGTACGATTCAATGATTTTACGAGTTTGTATATATATTCCCACTTAACTCGCATACAAAATCGGAGATGAGAAAAATCATAATAAAATTGTGATTTTGAACAGTAAAATCACGATTCTATCCGTTTCAACCGATTCCACAAATATTTACAACTACAGGCTTCCACGCAAATAACACACGGTCGTGTCTTAGACCGTGTACTCAACCGTATGTGTTTCTGTGGATTTTTCAAGCTCAAAACACGGTCGTGCCTTCAACCGTGTGTGCTTTTGTGGGCATGTTTCCTTGACATATGGCCGTGCAATTTAATTACCCGGCTGTGCTCTTCCCCTGTTCCTTCCAAAAAGCATTTTTCTTCGTGTTTTCTTATCCAAGCCTAAACTTTTAATAAACAACTATGGGCTTAATTGTTAAACGCCCTCTAGCGGAAGTATGAGTCATACCCCAACATGTTTGTCGATCATCACTCCTCTCTTGTCAGTGTGTTACGTTGCATTGAAGTCTTTGTGTTTGTGTTCGTCGATTGTTAGTTTTCTTGTTCCTATTTGTGATCATGTTCGTATTAAAGCACTTTTGTTTGATTGCTGCAACTTTCCTTATTTTAACTAATATTTTTGTAATAGTAAATAAAATAAATGGTAGATAACTTTAATTTTATAGGAAATGTATAAATGTATTTATATTTCTATCTTTTCAATATATCATTCTTATAGTTAAGTAAATGTGAGATATTGTTGAATAAATATATTTTGAATTAATAATCACGAATAGTGCAAAAATTTACCTAGTAATATATAATTTTGAAGGTTTTCTTGTTATAGTATCTTCTTTATTATGTACTTTTGGTCATTTTTTAATATTACTCATTTCTAATGGTATATCTTCATTATCAATTTTTATTTATTAGTAATTTCTTAAAGTCACAATTGATTTTTAAATTTTATCTATTATCTTTTAGCTTTTGTATATAGAACTAGGTGAAACTTGTTTTATACATGATTTATCATTTTAGAAATAAAATATCTATATTATACAACTTATGCTCGATTATCTATATTATGACTTTTATTGCAAATTTTCAATTTATGGCTAAAATAAATACTTAATTTCCTTATTTCTATTATTAATTATATTTTTTAATGACTATTGTAAGTAAATTTATAATATTTGAAAGTTATTTTACATAGGTTGTAGAAACTTACGTTTCTACGTTCCAATTCTACGAACCCCTTAGCGATTCTACGTAAAATCGTGATTTTGACAACCATGATCTTAACCATTGACTCTAGAAGTGTCCATTGCCTAAAAACCAAAAAAAGAAAAATGAAAAGCGAGAGAGAGATACAGATAGATGAAGACAGTAGAAGAAAAAAGGAAAATAGAGAAGGGAAGAGAAAAAGAAAAATAGAAGGAAATTTGATGTAATTTCCACATATGACCTCCAAATCATAAACTGGGATCACCAACATGATCCTTGAGGTAAGCTCTACGAAACTAGACTAGTTTTGTACGGGAAAAATTTTATTTTCGAGATTTAAATGCAACATTGATATGTATAAAAATAAGATTTAGTTTAGAAAATAGTTAAAATAACTAGATATAATGATATTAGTTATGAGTAGTATATACTGGTACAATTTTCTTGTGTTTTTAAGAGAAGAAAAATTTTCCACGAATTTACTTGAAGATTATTATGAGTAGTAAAAAATGAGATCTAGGTGAGTAGGAACTCTGTGATATACTGTTATTTTTGTATGATATTGATATTTAAATGGATGTATATTTGATTTTGATCATGATGAATTAGTGAACTTAAATGCTCTATTTTGAAAAATATAAAAATATATATGTTATGTGTAGATGTTGAAGTGGGAGTGCAAGCGTAGCCTAAAATTGTGCTACGTGTTAAGTTATTGGCATGTGATCAATTCACGTGAGTGTGAAATGGTTGACTAGCTTGTAATGTGTGTGATTTACTTAGTGTGTGTCTGTTTGAGATGTGCGGCCCCAGCGGATGTTTGTACGTGGTGGGGGCATTGTGGTGGTGCAGGGGAGAAGGCAAGTGGGTGTATTGAGTGTGAGGGAGTGCATAAGTGCATACAAAAATGTGCGCATATTTTGAAATGCCGTGAGCGTGGGAATTGTGTGTTGCTAAACCACTACTACTGCTGTCATTTTAATTGTAGTTGCTGCTATTACTATTTTAATCGTGATTGTTGCTGTTGCTATTCCAATCGTGATTGTTGCTGTTGTCCTTTTTGCATTGAAATGTGTTTCGTTGCGGAAGGGGTGAGTATATGTACATGTGCGAGTGTGGGTAATTTTAGGCGTGACGGTGCGTGTGTGTGCGCTAGGAAAAGAACGCGTGCTTGCTGGTTTGGGGAGATGAATTGCGTGTCTGTTATGCCATCAGTTGGTATGTCGGGTGAGAAGGGAGAACTCGGGTTTATACAGGTCAGAACGTGTGTGCTGGTGTGTGGTTGAAGACGTTTCGGTGTGGTGGCGAATGGAGATTCCCAGCCGCTATTGTGCGACATCCATGGCATTGAGAATTAGTGTGGCATGGCCATGAACGTATGTGTGAGGTCCAATGGTTAGTGTGGTGAGAATTACAGCCGAGAAGAAGTAGATGAACGGGAGCCTTAGGGATTTGACGAGATGAAGATGTCGAAGAAACATAAGTATAAAAGTTAATATAAATATATAAAATAAATAAATAAACAAATAAATGAATGCAAAAACATGTATATATATATAGGTAAATAAGTATGATTTAATGTAATAATAATAAAATAATATTATATATATTTTTAAAATTACTAAATTAGGGTGGAAATAGAAATGGATTGTGATTTAATAAACTCATATAAAAATATGATATTTGGTGATTTATCTTTTCTGATGTTGTGGGTGTGTTTTGTGATCATAATTGAATGATTGTGTTTTGTATCTATATTTGATTTGATTGAATCTGATGCGTCTAAGTCTTGTGTGATCACTTCAAAATATTAAATTAATTATTTTGACTTAAATAAAACTTGACATGCATTGCACAAAACATTGCATGATCAAAGGCCATCACTGTTATAGGGTACATCGAAAGTAACAGGAGGATTACTATTCCACTAAGAGCGAATTAAGCAAGGTTATCAAAATCGCGATTTTACGTAGAATCGCCAGGGGGTCCGTAGAATCGGAACGTAGAAACAGAACGTAAAAACGTAAGTTTTTACAACCTTTATAAAATAACCTTTAAATATTAAAAATTTACTTACAGTAGTCATTAAAAAATATAATGGATAATATAAATTAAAAATTTCAGCATAGAATTGGATCATAAATCACAATAAAAGTCATAATATAGATAATCAAGCATAAGTTGTATAATATAAATAATCAACCATAAAAATAATAAACCAAAAGTCTCAATAAAAGTTATGAAATCATAAATCATATTACAAAACAAGAACTAAAATAAATCATCACAATTTCCACCATCTCTCTCATCCATATCATCATCATCATTTGCATCACCATCATCTTCTTCTTCATCAATGTCAACATCATCATGAGGTGTACTGTTACCAATGATTTCCATATCCTCTAATTCCAAAATTTTTGAAGTTCCTATTTGCATTTCAACTTCAACATTATCAATATCATGAAGGTCCAAATCATTTAGGATTAGGGATTTACTGACAAGACCCTCCAAATTGACATAAGCACCAATTTTGTCCTCCTCCGCATCATCTTTATCTTCATCCCCTAGACTTGGAAAGATATGCAACACACCTTGACCTTCATTCTCATTTGATGAGTCAAACACATTTTCTTCTTCAACTATCCATTCATCATCAGATGAGAGATCTTCAACAGTGAAAGTAGAAGTGTCAGTGTCAGCAATGCATCTTTCTTTCCTATTTCTTAATTTCAAGTTATGCATTACAAAGACTAAATCATTCATCTTTTGTTGATGCAGCCTATTCCTCTTTTTGGAATGGAATTGAAAATGAAAAAGTTTATACATAACTTTATAAGATTCGTAATCTTAATAAGTAATAATATATAAAATTGAATAAAAGAACTATTTGTATCATACCATTTCAAATGCACTCCAATTTCGCTCACAACCTGAAGAACTACAAGTCAAACTTAAAACATGAATCCCAAACTTTTGTAGTTCTGGGCATTCATCTCCATATGAATCCCACCATTTAGCTGGAGCTTTTTTGTTTCTTGCTAACCTTGCAGCTTCAATGCCAAATAGTCCCTTAGCATCCTTAAATCTTTCAAGTTGCATATCAATCTTACACCTTTCTGTTGGATTAGAAACCATACGCTCTATGCAACCATATAATCCAATCTTAACATCGGCATCAACTTTAAAATCATCACTATAATGATAATGGGGATTCAAATAATAAGCTGCAACATGTAATGGTCTATGAAGTTGAAGCTCCCATCTCTTGTCAATAATCTTGAAGATAGGTTCATAACTACATTAAATAAATATGATTTCAATTTAGAAATGAAACTTTAAAATTAGCACTAAAGAAAATATATATATATAGCTAACAAGTTACGATATTACCTTTTCTTCACATGGTTGAAGTTTGCTTTAATTTTCTGCTTAGCATGATCCATTTCTGGATAAATGAAACCTATAGCCGGTTGATCATCAGAATCCACTAATCTAAGCACTTTAATAAAGGGAAATGCAGCTTTAAGGAAAACAATAACATTCTTCCAAAACTTACTATCCAAAACCACTTGTTGAATCCGCTTTCCATCACTTGTGGTCGAATACTTACATGATTTCCAATGACTAGAAGTGAACATCATCATCAATGCAGTTTTCAACTCACTAAGGCAACCTAATGTCAAATACGAAGTGGCAAAACGAGTTGCACCAGGTCTAATCAAGTCCCTCCCTTTAGTGTATCTTCTCAAAATTGAGATAAGTATAGTCTTGGAATAAATATATGTAGTAATTCGCCTTCCTTTTGCAATTATCCCCTGATGGATCTTCAAATTCTTCTCAAATTCTTCCAAGATCAAATCAATGCAATGTGCAGCACAAGGTGTCCAATATAAGCATTTTCTCTTCTCCATCAATTTTTCTCCTGCTGCTTTATAATTTGCAGCATTATCTGTAATAACTTGTACAACATTTTCCTCTCCAACCTTCTCCACAATATCATCTAACATTGCCAAAACTTTGTCAGTTGTCTTGGATACATCAGAAGCATCTATAGATGATAAGAAGACCGTTCCTTTAAGGCTATTAACCAAGAAATTGCATATGGAACGCCTCTTTCTATCAGTCCATGCATCAGACATAATAAAGCAACCCATTTTTTTCCATTAAGCTTTGTAGTCATTAAGTAATTCCATTGTTCGAGCTACTTCTTTCTTCAAACAAGTCACCCTTAGCTCATGATAAAAAGGAGGTTTAAGCCTACATCCATATCGACTAACCACTTGAAGCATCTTCACATACTTTGGATTTTTGACACAATTAAATGGAATTGTACTAGTATAGAAAAAACGAGCAATTTGTTGGCTACATTCTTCTCTCAAATCTTTCTTCATGAATTGGTTAATTGTACCTTGCGTTGCTTGTGTTCCACTTTCACAATTTTTTTTTTTTTTGTTTTAGAAAGAAGTCCATGCAATTCATTTCTTTTTTATTTATCCCTATTTGCTCCACCTCATCATCAGCATCATCAGAATCTTCAATGCCATGAATTTACTTTCTCTTCATTTTTGATAATTTTGCCGCTTTTAGCAACATTGTTAACATTTCATTTTTTACATCATTCGAGACACTGGTGCATGGCTCTACATCTTTACGTGTACACCCCAAGTCATTCTTGAATATGTAAATGCCTCCATTAACAACTTTATTACAATACTTACATTTTACTTTTTTCCCATTATTGTCTACATCAATTCCATGCCCCCAACCTACATCAGATTTACTCCCAAGTGAATTCTTTCTTTTCGAACTCTCTCTAGATGATTTGGAAGATGACATTTTAACTCAATCGATACTTAAAATCCTGTAAGAAAAAAAAAAAGAAAAAAGGAGTAAAGAGAGCTATGGTAGAAAGTAGAAAACTATAAACTATAAACTATAAAGTACTATTACATATTCACTAATTACATATATAAAGTAAATTGCTCATGCTCATGCTCATGTAACAAGTAATTACTAATTACAATTTACAACTAGAAGAGATAACAAGAAAAATAACTATAAAGGTTTTCTTTAAATCATTATCAAGAAAAGGAAAGTAAAGCATAAGGGGTAACAAGCTTTACATTCCATAAAGCTAGAAAAATGAGTATATTATAAATTTATAAATTATAATTAAGTAATATAATCCCATTTCCAAATTATAACAATATAACTTAACACACCACATGCTCAACCTAAACCCTTCAAATGCAACTTGTATGAAGGATTAAGTTTCTCTAGAATTGGCTTCATTGATATTTAAGCACATAATACATTTGGATGGGATATCAACTTAGATTAAGATCGGATAAGATAAGAAAACATGAAGAAAAATGCTTTTTGGAAGGAACAGGGGAAGAGCACGACCGTGTGTTAAGGAAACATGCCTACAGAAGCACACACGGTTGAAGGCACGGCCATGTGTTGAGCTTGGAAAATACATAGAAGTACACATGGTTGAAGGCACGACCATGTGTTGAGCTTGGAAAATCTACATAATAGAAGCACATACAATTGCGTACACGGTTGAAGGCACGACTGTGTGTCGAGCTTGAAAATCCATAGAAGCACACACGGTTGAGTACATGGTTGAAGGCACGGCCTTGAAAGCCATCAACCCATTCAAATACCCATTCACAATCACAACTCACAAGCATAAAAATTCCCATGATACACTACATTACAACTGTACAACTACAAGTATAGTCATACAAGTTATACTTAACACAAAACTTGCGTCTATGAAGATGGATCTCAACTCAGTAGCCTGCTGCAAGAATGATCGCTGCTTGGCGGCGCTCACTCGTCTACAAAGGAGAAGGATCGTTGGCTCGCTGGCTCGCTGCTCGGTGTTCTTTGTTCTGATAGTATCAAGTATCAACTCAGCTCACTGCTCAGTGTGGAAGTGGATGTGGAATGAAGGATCACTGGCTCGCTTCTCCTCTCTCGTCGCTTTTCACTGTCTCTCACTGTCTCTCTTCAACGTACAGGATAGGCCACAGCAGCAGCAGCAAGCTGGAAATTGCAAAGGATGTGCTGGGTTGCCGATTGGGCTAGGCTGGGTTGGGCTTGGATCCGATCCGAATGGATTTAAGCCTATAATTGGATAATTGTGTGGAATCGTTAGAAACGTTTAGAATCGCGATTTTGAACGATTTTACTGTTCAAAATTGCGATTTTACTACGATTTTGATCCTTTCTGATTTTGTATGCGAGTTAATTGGGATTGTATATGTAAACTCATAAAAACGTGGAATCGTATGAGTTGAAACGCGATTTTGACAACAATGGAACTAAGTGATTAGGATATTGTCACACCTTGACAGTTTCGAGTTCGGTTTATCATTGAGGGTGTTTATTTCTTGGTGTGCTAACTACACCCAAGCTTATGAACTAAAGCTAAGACACAAATTTTAACTAAGAGATAAGAGTAAATTAATTAGGTTTGAGACCTAGGTAATGATGATCGTGATGTGAATCCCTAACCTAAGGTCAAGGGGTGGTGTAAACCTTAGACTTCACATTGGATATCAAAAGACTGCGTATGATGTTGCATTCTTATGATTGTCCATGCATAGCATATAATTTGAGAACTTGTTTGAAATTGCTTGTACGTGTAAACAATATTGAGAGATTGCACTCTTATCTCACTAGGCTATTAGCTTACCCTTCTACAGACTTTTGTTATGCAGGACATGCTTACCTATAGGTCATTGCATGTAGGTATGTACAAGTGTCGCAAAAACTTTAGGAAAAAGGGGTAAGATGGAGAGATAGCAAGAGTATCTTGTAGAGTTTGATAATTTCAAACAATTGACAGTTTGTAAATATTTAATATGATCCAGAGGGATCTTAGTTGTATTTATTTTATATGGGACCTTGATAAGGCTCTCTTTTGAGACTTATGTGTATTGCTTCCATTGCATACGAAATGAGTTTTGTTTGTGATGAAGGAATGCCAGAGGCATTTGATTAGTTAACTATTATGATTCAACAGGTTGATTTGTATTGGTTTGAGATGCTTCACGATTGCTAAGTAGAGGCTGAGCAATCGTAGTGGGTTATTATGAATTGGGTACCCTACGTGGCATGACCACTTTTGATGTTATCAAAGTTAATGGTTCAAGATAAAGCAAGATGTAAATTAAAGATAGGTTGGGTTGAGAGTTAATGTCTTAAGAGATTGACTTGGCAACCCTATAGATAGGAAAAACCTACCTTATTAAGGGAGAGTGGATAGAACTTGAGAATGAAAAATAAATAACTTAAAACTTATAAAAAATTTCATATTCGAAACAAAATGTAAGTAATGTTTAGATGTTTAGATTGGAGATAGAACACATGTTGTATGAGACATGAGGATGATCTAGTAGAATATAGATTTAGGATGTAAATGCTGTAAGACCAATATGAACACTTCTCACTTTACAAGATAGTGTGGATGAAATAATAGAAGATTGGAGAATCAATTTGACTGAGTAATGATGGATTTAGCTAGATAAGTTAACAGAGGATCTTGGAGATAGGTACAGTAGGTATATTGCCATACCTACTTTAGAAGCTTGGTTTGCAATAATGACGAAGATGGAGGAAGAGCCACCTAAAATACTATTTGTATCTCAATCTGATCTAGGAATGGGGTATCCCCAAGAAATCCTAACCCCTTTAGTCAAGTCTAGAAGAAATTCACAAATGTATGTGAGAGGGATTTATGACTAGAAGCTGAGAGTTAACTAAAGGTTGTTATACTCAGAAGACTCTTAGGATATTATGGACTACATCAAGCATCGAGAGTTTGAGATTGTAGACTAAGGAGGTATGTTCGTGATAGAATTAGAATTATGGGAAGATGAGGAGGAGGAAGATCTACAAGAGGTCTACTTCTTGAAGAAAATTTTGATTTAGAGGGTGCTCTAGAAAATGAGAGCATAGCCTTAAACTCCCTAAGAGAAGAAGAAGAAAGAGAAGAGGAGGAAGAAGAAATAGGAGAAAGCAATAAGGACATAAGTGAAGGATCAAGAAATGTCAATTAGGAATATAAGGGTAGAATTAGAACAATTTTTGGAAGGAGTGATGTATATAAGGAATAGGAAAAACTTGGGAAGGGAAAATTTTATAGTGTAATATAAACCCTTCCAAGTTGATGTATACATAGGTTATGAATATGGAAGATGTAAAAATTTTGAAATATATATATGAAATATCGTAAATCTTGCATATTTTTAGATCTTGATGCAATGATACAAATGTGTTATATGACTATTATTGATATCCTTATCATTATTGATATATAATCATTGGAAATGTCTCAACATATTTTGTATGTTGTGTTAATATATTATAGTGGAAATACTAGTAGAGGAAGGAAGACGATGACACTCGCTAGATATAGAGATACGAGCAAAACTTCTCAAGCAGGAATGCCACCTCTAATATCACAAGAAAATCTAGAGTTATAACCGAGGATGCTAGGTAGAGCGACTAGGTCAAGATGAAGAAGTGCATTTCAAGTCCCTTTCGATGGAGAAGGAAGTGGAGAAGAACTTATGGCAAGGCTGGAAGCAATGGTTCAACAATTAACCCAACAACAGGCCTTGCTAATCCAACATTTAATGCTAAGAGGTTAACCTCCATTATAACTAGTCCTTTAACTATCTCAATTGTAGCTGGTGCCACCTGTAATTGCTCCTCAACAACCATAACTGCCACCACCAGCTTTGCTAGTCCCAGCTGCTTGTGCACCTTATGTGGAAGGCTAACAAAGATATGACTAGAGGGGAGTTGGTCGAATTCAAAGGAGCATATTTCTAGATTTCATCTAATTAAATAGGTACTTTGATGGGGCATATGAAAAACTTAAGAAAGTAGAAGAATGGATGGCATGATTGGAAAGATCATTTGTGGCCTATGAAGTAGCAAGCCACTAAAAAGTGGCCTATGCATCATACTTTTTAAAAATGAGAGCCAGGATGTGGTGGGATGCCAAACAAAGGGCTTTGCCTTAGCTGATCTCATAGGAAACATTATGAGGGGAAATTTTTAGAGAATACTCCCTAGAGAGTATCAAGACACAACTGAGTGGATAATTGTTCCAACTAAAGAAAGGTACAAAAACTGTTGATCAATATGAGAATGAATTTAATCAGTTGTTATAGTTTACTCCAGACATTTACAAAGATTTGAGTACACTGAAATGATGGTTATTCATGAATGGACTAAACATAGACACACAAGGATGAATCATGGAGTTTAAACTACAGACATATTTAAAAGTGTTAAAAAAGGCCTAAGCTTTAGAAAAAACAAAGCTAAAGGTAGAAGAAATGAGAGCTCATGTTAGACCAAGTGCAGGGATGTATGTTCCAGTAAAGAGACTACTATTTCAACCAAGCCCAAGTGATAAGGGGAAAAAGCCTATGTAAACATGAGGCCACCAAGCAATAAAACATTAGTTATCTAGCCATTAGCAAAGCCTATAACAGTAGTTTGTTAGAAATGCGGCTAAAGACATTACCCTCGAGAGTGCCCACACTCAAATGGGAAATGTTTCTATTGTGGGTTGAGCAGTCATAAGGCACCAGACTATTCGTGGAAGAATTGCGCAATATGTTTTATGTGTAGATAGCAAGGGCATTTGACTAACATCTGCCCTAAGAGACACTAGGGACTTGCGGTGAAGGTTACAATACCCAAAACTACCGTTGGAAGGCCAACCAACCAACCATTCGGGTAGGGAATGTAAGAAGCCAACACCTAGACCAAAAATGCTCGAGTGTTTGCTATTGAAGGCACTAACACAAGAGATTAGGTGAGGGAAAAGCCTGGATAATACTAGGATATTGAATTGGCAATTGTAGAATACATAGATGAAAGAGATTTTGTAACGGGTACACTAAGTTAGGACTTGCCTATATATAATATTATATATATGCAACATAAATAGGAGATCGATTGGAAGAATTAGGAATTATTAAAGATTTACTATTAAAAGATCTAAGTAGGTAAAAATTATAAATTAATTAAGTGTTACGTAATTAATAGGATCTGTTTTAATCACTACTAACTAACCATGGTTCTCTTCAACATGGGAGCTACACATTCTTTCATAAGTTTAGTTGCAGCTCAATGATAGAAACTTGAATTTCAACCTTGATGGGAATCAAACCTCTTGACCTAGCATTATGAAGCCTTCTTGAACAAAGGAAACCAAGACATTCACATAATGTCTTTATTTATTTTATGTAATTGTTTTGCATTTTTTTATTAGGTACATTTTGTTGGTATTATAGGGTGGTAAACCAACATACAATAATACTTGTGTGTGTGAGCTATGCTTGGACCTAACAAAGACAAGAGAATCTAGCCATACTTCACTTCATTTCACGTAGATGAACCGGCTGCTAAATGCTCCCACAAGATTGGTTCAAGCATCATTTTACATTGTTGAATTTTCTTTATTTAGAATAGGTATAAATACTTGTTATTTAGGGTTTTGGAGGAGGCTTTTTCAGATCATAATTTGTTGCATTTCACGTGGAGAGGGTTGTCACTTTTCACAAAAACACTCTTATCAATTTCCATTGAGATTGTAGCAAGTGGGACTTAAATTGATGTGAGTAGTACCAACAATTGCAAGTTTTTTCCAATTATTACTAGTGTGTAATATCTGGTACGTCATTAGATTTATCTTTTCCTCTTTTCATTTCATGTAATTTAGGGTTCTTGAATCAATCTAAGGTTCCGCCATTGCTTGGAAATTGGAATCAATTGTTTTTCCTTCTTTGATTTGTATTGAATTACCTTTAGAGCACATCATAATTTGGTATTAGAGCAAAGGTTTGTGGAAGGGAATTCATGAATTACAAATTAGGGATTTAGGTTTCTTGTTCTTCCATTTCGTAATTGAAGTTGTGTGAAGTGTAATTGTGTAAGTGTGCCGTGTTACTTCTTGTTGAATTTAGAATTGAAAGTGTATAGTTCAAATTTTTCCTTGTGCTAATCATCTTGCCATGAGGTCACCACTTAGAAGAATAGGGAAGTCTTTTCAAATTGAATTCCATAATTACCTTGTGGAGTAATTGTGCATTAATTTCCTTGAATGCACTTTGACTAAAGCTTGGAATCATTTTTTTTTTGTGTTGTGATTGTGGAAGTGTTGGAGTAGGGTTATGTGTGTGTGTTTAGAACCGTGTAGGTGTTGTGTTGTTGTTGGTGAATATCGTAAAAGTGTGTTAGTGTTGCCGTGTACTATCTTGATCTATTGCGGATTGAAGTAGGAAAGTAACATCTTAGGGTGCCGTGAGTTCTAACCTTAGAAGGTAAAGAAAAAAAAATTACTACAATTAATTCCATCCTTATGTAATTGAGTAGTAATTGTACATTGAATTACTTTGATTACATTATTGGATAAAGTTATTGTGGAATTGAAGCTGTGGAGAGTGTGTGCTATCATGATTATATGTGTTGAACCGTAGGTGTGTATGTGTTGCCATGGAAGTGTATGTTGTGTCTTGAGGTTATCAGCACTGTGATTGTGTGTGTTGAACCATGGGTGTGTGTGTTGCCATGGAGTGTGTGTTGTGGATTGAGGTTATGTGTACCGTAAGTGTGTGTGTTGTGCCGTAGGTGTGAGTGTGACCATGAAGGTTATGTTGAAGTGTTCTTGTATGTTGTTGTAAAGAGTATTTAGTTAGAGGAATTGGTGTTGTGAAGGTTTGATTGTATAAAAAAAAAGAAGGGAATTTGTCAAGATGTAATTTAAAAACCATGTCAAATGATAGTGTAAATGGTGAGATTGGAAATGAGGTTAACAGTCAGGTTGGAGGAGGTCAGGGTCATCGTGCTGCAGGTAGGAGAACATTAAAGGAACAATTGCAGGATCTCACCACTATTGTTGCCACATTAGCAACACAGGTAGATCAAATGACAATACCATAACCGCTAGTGGCAAATCCACAAGTGCCCCCACCTTAGATAGCCTATCAAAATGCTTGTAGGGAAGGAGCTGTTAGAGGTAATAGGGGTAAGAGGATGGAAGGAGATTATCATGCTTTTAGGGAGGAAATGGATGATAATTTTGAAAATGAGCCTTACCTAAACCGTGAGTTTAGACCGCCTCGAGGTTTAGAATATGTGAAATTGCAGATGACTTCATTTGTTGAAAGGGGTTATGTAGAAGACTACTTAGATTGGGAAGATAAGGTAGAGGGCCTATTTGAATGTTATGAAATTAATGATCACACTCAGGTTCGTTTAGCAGTAGCCGAGTTTTCAGGATATGTTACCTTATGGTGGAAGAACCTTGTAACTAGTAGAAGGAGAGATGGTGATGCAGAAATACATACCTATCAGGAAATGAAATGGGTGATGAGGAGGAGGTTTATACCAGAGCATTATAAGCAGGAGTTGTTTATGTGTCTCCAAACATTGAAGTAGGGAGGCAAAACAGTGGACGAGTATCTACAAGAGTTTGAAACACTGATGATTAGATGTGGGTTAGTTAAACCACTTGAAAAAATCCTAGCACGATTTGTGTCGGGGTTAAAGTATGAAATTGCTTGCACTATGAAGCTCCAGAGGTATGACACCCTTGATGAGGCCATTCAGCTAGCTTTGAAAGTGGAAAGATAGAGGCGATCCAACCCATTTAGAGTAGTGAGCTACATGTATGGAACTTCTATAAAACCTCATGGGTGAGATAATTAACAGATGGAACAAAAGGGAATTGATAAGATTATGGACACTAATACAGCTATTGCTAATAGGGAGAGGGAAATCTCTAGAAAGGGAAAAGAGGTTGTTAGGACTAATATTTGACAAATAGGGCTAGGGTCAACAAGTAGGAAAATGCATTAAATCAAATGGTTTAAATGCATGGGTTTTGGACACATAGTTGCTTAGTATCCTAACAAAAGGGTGATGACTGCTATGGAAGTGGAGAATACAGAGGGAAAGGAAGAGATATTGGAGCCTAATGATTTGTCAATAGTACTACAGGAGTATTATGATGATCCTGATGTTAAAGCATGTGAAGATAAGGGAAATAATAAATATCTATCTATTAATGTGTTGCATAGGGTAATGACTATGTCTCCAGATATTGAGGACATATAGAGGGAAAACCTATTCCATACTCCTTGTCGAGTTCTAGGTAATTTGTGTGTTCTTTTTATTGATGGTGGTAGTTGCACTAATGTTATAGCTACTGCAATAGTAAATAGATTGCAACTAGTCGATAGTCCACACTCTCATCCTTATAAATTGCATTGGTTGAGTGTACAAGACAGTCTATCTATCACTCAGAGGGTTAAGAATCCAATTAGCATAGGGGAAAATTTCCATGATGAAATTGTTTGTGATGTTCATCCTATGTGCACATTTCATATATTGCTAGGTAGACCTTAGCTGTTTGACATGAGAGTAGTACATGATGGGTTTAGAAACACCTATGTGTTTCACAAGGATGGTGAACGAATTATCTTGACTCCTGTGTCACCAATTGAGGTACATGAGTTTTAAGAACAAATCAACAAAACTACTAGGCAATCAAGACTTCAAGGAAACAAGCACATGCAAACTAAGGTTTTTAGTCAAGGAAAAGACCCATTAGATTAGAGGGCAAATCTTCTACAGCTCCGAGGAGATGATGGGAATCAAACCTCTTGACCTAGCATTATGAAGTCTTCTTGAACAAAGGGAACCAAGACATTCACATAATGTCTTTATTTATTTTATGTAATTATTTTGCATTTTTTTATTAGGTACATTTTGTTAGTATTATAGGGTGGCGAACCAACACACACTAATACTTGTGTGTGTGAGCTATGTTTGGACCTACAAAAGATAAGAGAAACCTGCCATACTTTACTTCATTTCACATGGATGAACCGGCTACTAAATGCTCCCATAGGATCGGTTCAAGCATTATTTTACATTGTTGAATTTTCCTTATTTAGAATAGGTATAAATACTTGTTATTTAGGGTTTTGGAGGAGACTTTTTCATATCATAATTTGTTGCATTTCACATGGAGAGGGTTGCCTCTTTTCATAAAAAAACACTCTTATCAATTTCCATTGAGATTGTAGTGAGTAAGACTTCAATTGTTGTGAGTAATATCAACAATTGCAAGTTATATCCAATTATTACTAGTGTGTAATATCTGGTATGTAATTGGATTTATCTTTTCCTCTTTTCATTTCACGCAATTAAGGGTTCTTGAAACAATCTAGGGTTCCGCCATTGCTTGGAAATTGGAATCAATTGTTCTTCCTTCTTTGATTTGTATTGAATTACCTTTGGAGCACATTAAACCTTCTCCGAAGGTCTTAAGGATTAGCACTCTTACTAGAGAAAAAGCCATCACCAAGGAGATAGTGAAAGATTGCCCAATCAAAATACAAGAAAGAAACGTGCCTGCGGATTTGATCATTTTATCCATGAGAGGCTATCAAGCAATCTTAGTAATGGATTGATTATCGAAGCACTTTGCTAATGTAGATTGCAAGAATAAAGAAGTGCAGTTTAGCAAGCCAAGAGTGGAGACTACAGTATATTGAGGACAATCAAGGAGAAATTCAGAAGCTTTCGCTATCGTATTACGAGAAGGAGGAGAATATCTTGGAAACTAAAGCATGTGTTTGATAGGTGCAATAGCGACAAAAAAAAAGGAATCACCAAGATTGGAGGGAATAACTATTGTCAACGAACTCTTTAAGGTGTTTCCTGAAGAATTACTAGGATTACTACCTTTGAGAGAGATAGATTTTACCATTGAAATAAAGCTTGGTATCGAACTAATCTTAAAGGTACCTTATCGAATAGTCTCGATTGAGTTGAAAGAATTGAAGAAGCAATTGCAAGAATTGATTGAGAAGGGATTCATTCGCCTAAGTGTTTTGCCTTGGGGAGCTCTAGTGTTATTTGTTAAGAAGAAGGATGGATCTATGTGGCTATGCATTGATTATCGGGAATTGAATAAGATAACCATCAGAATAGATGTTTCTTAGAATTGATGATCTGTTCAATCAGCTATGAGGAGCAAGTGTCTTTTTCTTGAATTGATTTGTGATTCGAGTACCATTAGTTGAGGATCAAGTTAGAAGAGATACCTAAGATCGCCTTCTAAATGAGATATAGTCATTATGAATTTCTAGTAATGCCATTTGGGTTAATGAATGCTCCAACTGCATTTATGGACCACATGAATAGGATCTTTAAGCCATTCTTAGATAAATTCATAGTGGTTTTCATTAACGATATCCTAATTTATTTTAAGACTTAGCTAGAGCATGAAGAACACTTGAGGATTTCCCTAGGACTATTGAAGGAACATTGATTATACACAAAATTGTCAAAGTGTGAGTTTTGGATGAGTCAAGTGGCATTCTCAAGGTATATTATATCTGGTGAAGGCATGATGGTAGATCCAGCCAAGATAGAAGCCATAGTCGACTAGAAACAACCCATTATGGTTACAAAAGTAAGAAGTTTTCTTGGGTTAGCTGGATACTATAAAAGATTCGTGAAGAAATTTTCACCGATATCGAAGCCGTTGACCAGATTGACCTAAAAAGATGTAAAATTCGAGTGGGATGATAATTATGAGAGAAGCTTTTAGGAGTTGATGCAATGGTTGATCTTAGCTCCTATCTTAGCGTTACCTAACTCGGAAGAATCCTTTTGCATATACAACGATGCCTTATGAGACGAATTGGGATGCGTTCTAATGTAAAACAAGAAAGTTGTAGCGTATGCTTTAAGGCAAATGAAATTGCATGAAAGGAATTATCCTACTCATGATCTAGAACTTGTAGTAATCGTATTTGCCTTGAAGAAATGGAGACATTACCTATATGGGTAGAAATGCGAAATCTACACAGATCATAAGAGCTTGAAATGTCTATTTACTTAAAAGGAGCTTAATATGCAACAAATAAGATGGCTTAAGCTCATCAAAGACTACGGTCTTAGTATCAACTATCATCTAGGAAAAGCTAATGTTGTAGCTAATGCTCTGAGTCAAAAGAATCACGACTAGGTAGTAGTGTTATTAACCAAACAACAACAGTTGATACAAAAATTTGAGAATTTGAGGATTGAAATCTTAAGGCATGAGGAGGAAGCCCAAATAGCAACTCTGGAAGTATGGCTTACTCTCTTGGATAGGATAAAGCTCAATGATCTGATGATAACAAACCTTTGAAACAAAGAGTAAGGAGCTAGTATTGACTTTGAAGTGGATCAAGATGGAGTCTTGAAGATAAGAGGTTGATGGTGCATGCCTAAAGATAAAAAGTTGAGAAATGACATTATAGAAGAAGCCCACAATTCTGGATACACAATACACTTAGGGGGAACCAAGATATATCAAGAGCTCACAATTGGTAAAAAGGCATGAAGAGGGACATAGCACGATTCGTCTTTCAATGTTCTGTCTACTAACAAGTTAAAGTTGAACACTAGAAACCTAAGGGATTACTACAACCATTACTGATTCCAAAATGGAAGTAGGAATGAATCACCATGGACTTTGTTACAACTTTGTTAAGGATAAGGGCTAGATACGAAGCAATATGGGTAATTGTGGATCATTTAACTAAATCTACCAATTTCTTACTCATTAATATGACCTACTCCTTGGATAAATTAGTCAGAATTTATCTTCGAGAAATTGTAAGACTCCATGGAGTACTGCATAGTATAGTATCTAATCGAGATCCACAATTCGTATCGAAATTCTAAAGAAGTTTACAACAAACTCTAGGGACTAAACAACAATTCAATATGGCCTATCATCCTAAAAAAGATAGGTAATCGGAACGAACCATCTAGACATTGGAAGATATGCTAAGAGCTTACACATTAGATTTCAAAGATAGCTGGGATTGACATTTGCCATTGGTCGAATTCACCTACAATAATGGCTATCACTCATTAATCAAAATAGCCCCTTATGAAGCTTTATATGGAAGAAAGTGTAGATCTCCGTTATATTGGGATGGGATCTAATGAAGTACAATGGGGCTAGGCTTACTACAAGAAATAATAGATAAGGTTGCCACCATTAAACAAAAATTGAAGGAAACTTAAGATTGTCAAAAGAGTTAAGCCAATTTGAAGAGAAGAGAGATTGAGTTTTTACTAGGGGAACACGCATACTTGAAGGTTATGCCAATTACAGGGATAAGAAGATTTAGAATAAAAGGAAAACTAAGTCCTAGATATGTTGGGTCATATAAGATTCTAGAAAGGGTCGGAGAAATGGCCTACTAACTAGCTCTACCCCCTTAGTTAGTGGGAATTCACAACGTCTTCCTCGTGTCATTGCTTCGGAAGCACATCTTAGATCCTAACAAAGCGATCGAGATGGATATTTTGAAGATTCAACCTAATTTGGCGTATCATGAAAATCATTTCTCGACACCCAAACTCGAGAATTGCGCAACAAGACTATTAGATATGTCAAAGTACAATGGAGCCAACATTTAGAACGAGAAGCTACCTTGGAAAGAGAAGATGAGATGAAGAAGTACTCTTAACTATTTGGAGATCTAGGTATATTCTAAAGTTTTGAGGACAAAACTTTTAAAGGGGGGAGAATATAAAATCTGCAAAAATTTGAATATGTATAACATTAGAATAGTTAAAAGATCACATTAAAAGCCCTAAACATACCCTGTATAAATTTAAATTAAAAGAAATAATCATACAGAAAGCAAATGGTAGAAAATTTTAGAATAAACAATAAAATAAATTAAAATCATGAACTTAGGATTATCAAATGAAAATCTTGAGTAAATATTTAAACTCGAAATAACTTAATTAGCTTAGTTGTGAAATTTTGCATTAAAATACTAAAGTTACTAAATTTATGTAAATTATTATGCTTGATGAACAGTTACTATGTGTGATGAACGGACCAAGAAAATAAAAAATTTACTATATATATATATATAGGATTTGGAGGAATCCTTAAACAAAAATCCAATAATGGTAATGAAAATGTTGTCCAGTATGTATCCAAACACTGGAACCAATGTCAATTAAATTATTCAACAATAAGCAGAATGTCATCCTAGGAACACCCTTTATCAACTTAATCCAACCCTTTTAGGTTACCAATGATGGGATTGAAACAAATTATCTCGGATAAAAAGTCTGCTTTAACTTTGTTTCAAAACCAAAAACCAAAATGATAGATATGCTCAAACAGAACTCAGTTTCTGAGATAAACTGTTTGATTAAAGCCAAGGAGGACTAACTATCCTTCTTAAATGATGATCTGAATCTTTACAGGAATGAAGATCAAATCAAAAGAAATCTTATTAAGGAAAGGATTTCTCAATTAGAAAGTGAGATCAGAAAGACAATCTGTTCCACTTTACCCAATGTTTCCTGGGATAGGAAATCCTACTCAATCAGATTACCTTATGAAGGTAATTTCAATGAGAAAGACATACCCACGAAGGCAAGACCTTCGCAAATGAATGGCAGTGTTCTTGAACATTTCAAAAAAGAAATTAATGACCTGTTAGCTAAAAAGCTCATCTGCAAATCCAAGTCTCCTTGGAGTTGCTCTGCTTTTTACGTTAACAAAAATGTAGAAATTGAAAGAGGTGTACCAAGATTGGTAATAAATTACAAACCTCTTAACAATGCCCTAAAATGGATTAGGTATCTAATACCTAACAAGAAAGATCTGCTTGGTAGAATACACAAAGCTAAGTTATTCTCTAAGTTCGCTATGAAATCTGGGTTTTAGCAGATCCAGATTAAGGAATCCGATAGGTACAAAACGGCATTCACTGTCCTTTTTGGACAATATGAATGGAATGTCATGCCTTTTTGATTAAAAAATGCTCCCTCTAAATTCTAGAGGATAATGAATGAGATCTTTAATAATTTTGATTTCATAATTGTCTACATTGATGATGTGTTGATCTTCTCACCCAATATAGATCAACATTTCAAACATGTCAAGACTTTCATCCAGAAATTCAAACACAATGGTTTAGTAGTATCGCCTTCTAAGATATCCTTATTCTAGATTCGGATTAGATTCTTAGGATTCGATATTCACAATGGAACAATTACACCAATTCAGAGATCCATAGAATTTGGTCAGTCTGCCTGATCAATGGGAAATAGAAAACCCTATTCCACAAAAATCTTTCAATGATGTCGAACCATCTAATGTTGTTCAACATCCAGATGGTAAGGTTACCTTTCAATTCTCTAGGAGATCTTTCGAGAATCCTAGAAGTTCGATATCTTTAGGATCATTAAGAAGGTTAGTAGATCTGTCCAAGATTGATGAACTAAAAAATGTCTAGGATAGTCCAAAAAAGACTTTCTTCTATGGATATGACATAAGCATATCTCTATTGTTAACATCCAAGTTCTCGAGTTCCTCTTCTCTTCAAATTTTTGACCAAAATGAAGCTGGTATTGTAGGACACCTTATCTTTAACAACTTCTGCATTAGGTAATTTGAAACTAATGTTTAATTTGTTACCGGAAGCAAAGCTTAGAGATTGGGTTGTTTTTTCAAAATATTTTGTTGGTATTAACCCTTCCCTAATACAATTCAAATCTATGCTAGTATCAAATAGAGCAGTAGTTTCTAGGATAAATTCTTCATTTATCCTGATGGTAATCGGAATTACCCATTTCCTAGTAGTGACTTCTACTAGTTGCATTAAGTATTTTAGATTGACTTCTTTTCCAGATACTTCATTGGATTCTTAGGAACTTCCATATTCAGCTTCTTCATCTGAATATTTTGTTCTGAACATTTTGAATTCAAAGAATTCTTGTTGCAACTTATGTTGCATCAATTTTAATTCTTTGATTTCTTCTTTTTGGGAATTGATTTCCCTTTGAAGATCATTAACCGTAATTGGCTTATGACCTTTGGATTTGCCTCGATTAAGGACTTCATTCAGATTGTAGGTTAAATTGTTAGAAATTGAGGAAGTAGGTTTGGCTCCTTCCAACCATCTCAATTTCTAGGTATCAGACATTGAATCTAACTTAAGGAGAAATTCTTCTTCTTCCTTAGTTAGGATATTTATTGATTCTTCTTCTGACGAGGAATCAATATCATTATATTGAATTCCTTCTTCTTCCGATGAAGAATATCCTAGGTTTGTGAATAATTCTAGGATTTCTTCCATTTGGAATTCATTAAGATTTAATTGGTTAAGTTTCTTTCCGATTTTACATTTATCGGCAGTATGACCAAGTTTTTTACATTTGAAACATCTAAGAAGTTTTTTCTTTTTATTCTTAGAATATTTCTTTTCAAAATTTTCATTGTCAGATTGTTTGTGGAATTTTCTAAAAAACGTTTTCTTCTTTTTAGAAGATTTTTTCTTAGTTTTCCTTTTACAATATGTGCATTTAGAATTGTCAAAGACAAAGGATGAATCATACTGTTGATAGAATTCTCCAAGGCTTTACCTTTTCATTTCTTTTTCTTTTCTCAATTGCTTATGCAATCGGATTGTGTTGCACATTTGAGTTCCTATCTTATAAACATAAGATGTTAACTCTCCATAAGATAAATTATTGTAAGGAATTTCTCCATTAAATTCCTCACGGAATTTGGTTATAACCTATTCACCTATAAGGTTTGGTAAACCGGCTAGGAATTTTTCTTTCTAGAAGGGTTGATTGCAATCATCTCTTAGCAATACCCTTTGGAGGAATATATCTTTATATTGGCAGAACTCGCCTAAAGACTTGCATTTCATATTGGATAGAAGATCCAGATTCTTATCCCTGATGTGGGAAGGATCCCCTATAAAATGTTGACTAATACAAAACATTAATGTATTAACAACATCTTGAATTGGTTCGCCTAATTCATTAAGTATTTTAACTCCAAATTCATTTTTCTTTATTGAAGTTAAAATATTCATTCGCTGTTCTTCAGTGAGATAATTATCCCATCATCCTTTTAATTGTCCAGTAAAACAAGCAATTAAAAGTACAACAATTTGATAATTAGATATGCCTTGAATACTTCTGTTAGTATTCGCGAACAAAATCATCTGATTAAAGACATTAAGAATCATTTGTTTTAAGGCGCCATCTATGTTCCATTCATAAGTGGTTCCTATAGAATATTTGTTTTGATAATTACTTGGTTTTTCTTTGAACGTAATATCAGGAGGTGATGCTCGTTGATAATATAATCTTTGAGGTTCTTTCCAAGTAATTTTATTAACTTCTAAGCCATTGGAATCATTAAGACTTAAGTCTTTTGATGAATCGTCTGGATTAGAATCATTGTTAGATTTATTTAAAACATTAATTTTTTCAGACAGAGTATCTTCAATAATTAGATTCCTAAATTTGGGAGTATCTAATTTTAAAGATTCCACTGATTCCATTTTCATTTTTCCTTTTAATGATTTCTTCTTTTCTTATAATGCTTGAAGAAATTCATTACTGGTTATCATAGGGTTTGCTAAGCCAATCCAAAAGATTGATGACCTTATGGATTTTGGCTGTTGAGTAGGAAACTATTCCATCATTTTCAAAATGCTTAATTGAAATAGAACCTATTTCAATCAAGATTCTTTCATAATATTCCATATTCTTTAAATTGTCATATGGAATATAGAAAACATTTTCAGGAAATATTTTCCTGGCAAAATCGAAAGGATCCTTTTTATGCATGCCTTTCTCCACAAAGAAGACATACTTGAAAATATCCTTTATATACCATTTTTGAAAATTGCTTTGAGGGACTAATGCCTTCTTTGAAGAAGTCGCCACCTCAGTGATATGAACATTGGTTGATGATTTCTTAGAAATCATCTTGTTGCGGTCTTTCACAGGTGACCATGAACCTAAAGCACTGGTAATTGCTTTAATGAGTTTAGGCGCAATTACCACATTTGTTTTTAAACTCTTAGTATTTAAACTCACATTTCCCTCTTTAGGTTGCTTCATTGGTTTGGATGAGGCAGTTGATTGCTCATCCGATTCCTTGATGGTCAAGGGTACATTGGTTTTGGGAGCTGTAGCAGCAAGCTACGACTAGACATTTGTAAGTCCCTTACGGGGGACTTCCTTCTCCTTTCCATTATCCCTTTTGGGAGGCATCTCCCTGCAGGAATTCACGGGTTAGGAAATCAGGAAGAGAATTGGATGTTTCTCGAATATGCTCGATATTGAAATCAAAACAGAATAAAATTGCTTGCCATCTGGCGAAAATCTATTTTGAAGCCAAATTTTGAAAATCTTTCTCTAAAACATTTTTGGCTGCACTGCAGTCAATTCTTAAAAGAAATTTTTGGTTTAACAAATCTCTTTGAAACTTGGAAATCATTAAAACAATAGCCAAAATTTCTTTTTTAATTGTTGAATATATATATATATATATATACCTTAACCCTTGACTCTAGAAGCGTCCATCGACTAAAAGCCAAAAAAAGAAAAATGAAAAGCGAGAGATAAGGACAGATGAAGACAGAAGAAGAAAAAAGGAAAACAAAGAAGGGAAGAGAAAAGGAAAAATAGAAAGAAATTTGACGTAACTTCCACGTATGAACTCCAAATCATAAACCGGGACCACCAACACGATCCTCAAGACTAGCTCTATGAAACTAGACTAGTTTTGCACAGGAAAAAAAATTATTTTCTTGATTTAAATACAATTTTGATATTTGTATAAAAATAAGATTTAGTTTAGAAAATAGTTAAAATAACTAGAAATATACTAGATACTAGATAGAATGATATTAGTTATGAGTGGCATATAATAGTGTAATTTTCTTGTGTTTTTAAGAGAATAAAATTTCCCTACCAATTTACCCAAAGATTACTATGTGTAGTAAAAAATGAGATTTAGGTGAGTAGAAACTCCGTGATATACTGTTATTTTTGTAAGATATTGATATTTAAATAGATGTATATTTGATTTTGATCATGATGAATTAGGGAACTTAAATGCTCTGTTCTAATATATATATATGTTATGCGTGGATGTTGAAGTAGGAGTGCAAGCGTGGCCTAAAATTGTGTTACGTGTTAAGTTACTGGTGTGTGATCAATTCATGTGAGTGTGAAATGGCGGACTAGCATATAATCTGTGTGATTTACCAAGTGTGTGTTTGTTTGAGATGTGCTGCCCACCCCCGGTGGATGTTTACATGTGGTGTGGGCATTGTGGTGGTGCAGGGGAGACGGCAAGTGGGTGTATTGAGCGTGAGGGAGTGCATACATGCATACAAAAATGTGCGCATATGTTGAAATGCCGTGGGCGTAGGAATTGTGTTTTGCTAAACCATTACTATTGCTGTCAATTTAATTGTAGTTGCTGCTGTTGCTATTCCAATCGTGATTGTTGCTGTTGTCCTTTTTGCATTGAAATGTGTTCGGTCTTGGGAGGGGTGAGTATATGTGCGAGTGTGGGCAGTTTTAGGCGTGACGCTGTGTGTGTGTGCACTAGGAAATGAACGCGCGCTTGCTGGCCTGGGGAGTTGAATTGCGTGTGTCTGTTATGCCATCAGCTGGTATGTCGGGTGTGAAGGGAGAACTCGGGTATATATAGGTCAGAACGTGTGTGCTGGCGCATGATTGAAGACGTTCTAGTGTGGTGGCGAGTGGAGATTCCCAGCTACTGTTGTGCGACATCCATGGTATTGAGAATAAGTGTGGCATGGCCATGAACGTATCAGCGAGGTCCAACGATTAGCGTGCTGAGAATTACAGCTGAGGAGTAGATGAACGGGAGTAGTGGGGATTTGACGAGATGAAGATGTAGAAGAAACAAAAGTATAAAAGTTAATATAAATACATAAAATAAATAAATAAACAAACAAATAAATGAATGCAAAAACGTGTATATATATAGGTAAGTAAGTATGATATAATGTAATAATAATAAAAATAATATTATATATATTTAAATTACTAAATTTGGGAGGAAATAGAAATGGATTGCAATTTAATGAACTCAGATAAAAAATATGATATTTGGTTATTTATCTTTTCTGATGTTGTGGGTGTGTTTTGTGATCACAATTGAATGATTGTGTTCCGTATCTGTTTTTGTTGAAACTAAATCTAATGTGTCTAAGTCTTGTGTGGTTACTTTAAAATATTAAATTAATTATTTCGACTTAAATAAAACTTGACATGCATTGCACGAGACATTGCATGATCAAAAGCCTTCATTGCTATAGGGCACATCAAAAGTAATCGGAGGATTACTGTTCCACCAAGAGCAAACTAAATGATTAGGGATTGTCATGCCTTGATGGTTTTGAGTTTGTTTTGTCATTGATGGTGTTTATTTCTTGGTGTGCTAACTACACCTAAGCTTACGAACTAAAGCTAAGACACAAATTTTAACTAAGAGATAAGAGTAAATTAATTGGGTTTGAGACTTAGGCAATGATGATAGTGATGTGAATCCCCAACCCAAAGTCAAGGGAGGTGTAAACCTTAGACTTCACGCTGGTTATCAAAAGACCGTATGTGATGTTGCATTCATATGGTTGTCTAAGCATAGCATTTGACTTGAAAACTTGTTTGAAATTGCTTGTACTTGTAAAAAGTATTGAGAAATTGCACTCCTATCTCACTGGGCTATTACCTCACCCTCTTACAGACTCTGTTATGTAGGACATGACTATTTAAACTAACTTACAGGGCATCACACCTAGGTATGTATAAGTGCTGCAAAAAAAACTAGAAAAAAGGGGTAAGATGGAGAGATAACAAGAGTATATTGTGGAGTTTGATAATTTCAAACAATTGATAGCATGCAAATATTTAATCTGATCTAGAGGGATCTTAGTTGTATTTATTCTATATGGGTCTAAGATGAGGCCCTCTTCTAAGACTTATGTATATTTCTTCCATTGCATACAAAATGAGTTTTATTTGTGATGAAGGAATGTTTTAGGCATTCAATTAATTATTATTATGATTCAACAAGTTGATTTGTATTAGTTTGAGACACTTCATGATTCCTTAGTAGAGGCCAAGCAATTGTGGCTGGTTCTCACAAATTGGGTACCCTACATGGCGTGACATCTCCAAAGTTTGAGTGCAAGGATAACGACTATTAATTCTAGGTAATGAGTCGGGTAGTTCTTCTTATACGGCTTTAACTGCCATATACATATGCTATAACCCTCTCATTCTACATCAATGCATACCCGAGCCTTGGATTAGATGCATTACTATACATAAAAAATTCTTCACCATTAACAAGTAATGCTAGAACTGATGTTGAAATCAGTCTCTCCTTCAATGTCATGAAGCTTGATTTACATCTATCATCCTAAAAAAACTTCAACCCCTTTTGAGTTAATTTGGTTAGAGGGATTACTAACTTAGAGAATCCTTCTACAAATCTTTTGTAATATCCTATTAACTCTAAGAAGCTTTTGGCCTCTATCATTGTCTTTGGTTTAGGCCATTGATTCATAGCTTTTATTTTCTTAGGATCTATAGATAACCTTTCTTTATTGATCACATGGCCTAAAAAGGTTGCTTGATTAAGTCATAACTTACATCTCATGAATTTTGCATACAACTTCTTTGTCTACAATCTATTCAACACCATCCTCAATGGTTTTCTTCACTCTTAAAGTAGATTAGAATGCATTCTATAAACATAATAACAAATTTATCTAAATATTCTCTGAATACCTAGTTTATCAAGTCCACAAAAGCCGCTAGTGTATTTATGAGTCCAAATAGCATTACTTAGAACTCATAATACCTATATTAAGTCTTGAATGCAGTCTTTTGAATATCTTCCTCTTTAATCCCCAATTGATAATACCTGGATCTTAAGTCAATTATTCAGAAGACTTAAGCATCCTACAACTAATCAAACAAATCATCTATTCTTAGGAGGGGGTATTTTTTCTTAATGATGATTCTATTCAACTCCCTATAATCAATAAACAACCACATACTACTATCCTTCTTCTTCACAAATAACATAAGTGCACCTTAAGGTAAAACATTAGGTTTGATAAACTTTTTATCCAACAACTTTTGTAACTGCTTCTTTAGTTTTTTTTTTTTGTTTGGTAAGCACCATATGGTATGGGGTTTTGGATATGAGAGTTGTACTAGGTACCACATCTATACCAAACTTGATCTCCCTTGCTGGGGGTAAACCTAACAAAATCTTTAGGGAAGACATCTATAAATTCCCTCACCACCCATACTTGATTGATTCTCACCACTTCTTCGAATTTAATCATCACTAAAGCCATTATGCTCTTACCCCACAATTCATAAATGGGCAATCTTGTTGGTTTATGTGCTTCTAGCTTGAAATAAAAAGGTTTTCCTTTTGGTGTATTGAAGTAGATTGTCATGTTATGACAATCAATGGTTACATGGTGTGTAAACAACTAATCCATTCCTGGTATCACATAAAAATCCATCATTTATAAAACTAGATGATTTGTAACCAGAACTCTACCTTGCACTTTCAGATTGGCCCTTCTACATATTTTATTTTATGATTTACCTACACCCATCGGTGTACTCAAATTTAATACACTATCCAAACACCTTAACTTGAATATCATGTATACTTCTAAATGTATTAGACACACATGAATGCAATGCATCGGTTTTAAATAGGACATATGCATTAGCAAAATGTACCAATAGTTTACCTATTAAGGTTTCCATGTTTGGAGAGTCCTATCTTTACAATGCAAATAATCGTGCTAGTGCTCTTTGTCTTGGTCTTGCTGGTTGAGGTATGCCAACGTGGTTCACAACCTAGTTTCTCCCTACCCATGCTAGTTGTACATTTTACCCTCCAGTATTTGGGCAATCAACCATCTTATGACCCCTTTATTTGTAGGAGAAACATAAGGTAAGGGGAATCTATTTCTCTATATAGGTTTTACTACACTATGTCCTATCTTCCCACATGAGAGACAGGTGCCCTCTAGCCACTTACACTCATTCAACTCATGTGGCCCATAGTATCTCGCGCATTTGCGGCCCTAACCTATTGGGGAGGTTCTTACTTGAGGAATGAACACAACTTTAGTTTACACAGTTTGAAGTCTCTTGCCCTTCCCTTATATGACAATTCCTTAGATAAGACTTTTCCCTAATATAACCCTGATCTCCAGTTTCCTCATCTCTTCAGTTCTTCTATAGCTCTATTATAGGAATTTGGCCTTATTTACCACCTTAGAATATGTGTTTAATTGAAATGCTCCCAATTCATGTTGTAAAGTGGGTTCTAACCCCAATACAAATTGACGAACCCTTGACCTCTAATCTTTTTTGAAGGTTAGTGGCATGAACTTCACTAGGAAATTTAACTTTGCCTCATACTCATTCTTAGATCTCTTTCCTTCATAGTAACTATAGTAAGCTACCTCCATTTTGTCCCGCATGCTACTTGAGAAGTATTATTCATAAAGCATTTCTTTAAACCTTTCCCAGGTGATGAGTCCAACTATTAATCTTGACACACTCGACCACCATTCTGAAGCCAAGCCCTTTAGCAAATATACAACATAATTCACCTTTTTCTATTTAGAAATTCTTAATGCTTTAAAGGTCTTCTCCAACTCGTCAATCCACTCCTCAACATCCAATAGGTCATCCACCTTAGGCTTGAACTCTTTAACCATCATGATTAATCGTTCTAAAACTTACTAGCCTAGCCAACCTATCTCTAACCTCTCCCATTATTTGTCCTTGCTTGCTATTCAGCAATTGCAGTTCTTATATTTGTTGTTGTTGTTGTGCTACCATTCTGGCAAGAGTATTAACTGCCTCTAGTAGCTATGCAATATTGACATCATTAGCTTCTAGCCCATAGTGAGGTAGTCTAGGTGGCATCCAGTTATTAAGAGTAGCCCGTGATGTTAAACTTGATCTAGAAATTCTCTTAAGCATTCTACAAAATACGTTTACAACAGTAAGGAAACATATAAGAATATATGCATTCCTTAAGATATGGAATATCTAAAAGTGACATTATAAACATCATTAAATAAATTCATTTATCAATAACATCAATTCCATTCATCACCTACTCTTGTCATGTCTCACTATCCTAAAGATTTTATTCCTGGGTAGTCTATGGATCAATAAACTTAGGCTCCGATACCACTTAAGCTGTAACGTCCTAGGACATGGAAATGAGTATAACCTACCACGTATCCTTACTACGTGAAGACATGCAAAGGCTTAGAATCTATTAAATTTCACCATTAACATTTAAATACTCATGAAAGTCAATAAAATCATTCTCTACACACACACACACACACACACACACACACATATATATATACACGAGTGGCTTAACAAATATCACTTGGTCTCTCCTAAAAAGAAATTGGAAAGAACAGTTGTCCTCGATAGTTAAACTCTATTCAATCTTTTACAGTTAATACAATGGAAGCATTTTAGAACTTAAGTACAACAAAACAAAGTCATCCAATATTTATCTTTCTCTTCATTTGCCTATCACTTCTCATAGTACACATACTCTACGTTTCCTCCAAATTTTGATTCTTGTCCACTATCATCTCATCATACCCTATGATTTCCCCTAAGGTACCTACAATTGAAAAATGGTCTCATAAGGGGTAAGTTAATGCCTAGTACAATATATACCAACAATCACACACACATGCCATGCTAGAAATACCAACACAAACATAATGCAATAGGATATCTAAATACAATTTGTTATCTTTCATTCTAATACATAATTCTCATCATCACATAATCACCATATACACTTTACACACACATATATATATTCATATATATATGATAAAGGGTACTCAACTTTGTCCATGAGTTCAATCCATACATAATTATATATATATAATAGTGAATACTCCCCATTGTCCATGAGCTCAATAGTTCATATCATACATATACATATATGTATACAACAATGGATCCTTCCCATTACCTATGAGTCATACCATACATAAATTATATATATACGATAGTGGGTACTCCCCATTATCCATGATTCCATGAGTCTTTCCATACCATACATATATACATATGCAATAGTGGGTATTCCCTACTATCCATAAGTCCATCCATACCATATCATCCTAAATCTACCTATATCATTTTGGTACATAACTCCACTAGGAATAACATCTCATACCGATTATTGGGGTGCCACCCCAAGATCACTAACATTTTTTGTTCCTTGAGCCTAGCTAATCACAATCATATAAACACACAACATCATTCAATTATATTATCAATTTCCTCCATTTTTAAGGATAAATTACACTTCTAACGTAACACAAATAAACAACAAACATAGTAAACATGAATCTAATAAGCAGTGAATGATCCCTCCATACTCTTGTAATCTCTTAGCCCCCAAATCTATTCAAATCTACAATTACATAAAATTAGAATAGTAAGTGAACAAAATACAATGGAATAATGAGTGTCCTAAAACAACACGACTGTATGAGTGGCCATGTAAAGGAACACGAGAGAGAATATGGCTATGCTAATGGCTTTCTATCTTTTTATGCATAATTGTTATTTTAGCACGCCTAAGTATATGGTTGTGTATTTGGTCATGTACTTCAACATGGTAGGGTACATAGTCATGCATAGTGGTCGTGTACCTTTTTGTGAATTTTTGCACTTTGACATGCTCAAGTACACAAGTGTGTTAGGTGATCATGTACCTTTTTGTACACATTCGTGTTTTGACACGAACAGGTACACGGGAGTGTACCTAGCCATGTAGTCCACTATTCTAATGTGAATCCCTTTTTCCTCTTCTCCAATTCTTCCCCTAACCTGATTTCTATGAATCTAAGTCTAATTAATCAATTCACTTGTTAATGCTGATACATTATATGAATTTATGCACTTACTTGTTTCAAATTGCGATTAAGATCCTCAAATTGCCTATTCTTATGCCTGTTATGTCTCAATCCATGTTTTGAACTTTAACATGTTAATAAATTTACTTAGAGCTATGAATCAATAATTTGATGCATGTGTTTTACTGATTGAAACCCTTACCTGGCAAAAAGGGGTTTATCTTACTACTTTTTGTTAGGTCTAATTGTGGCTTTCTATGATTGCAATTGTGCAGAATGAGAAAAAGGAGAATTAGGTCAAGCAAGGTTTAAATATCTTGACCATGAAATGATCAAACTGCCCCTATATCTATAGGCTATTTATACATTTAACCTTAGGTTTAATTGTAATGAATATTATATATATATATATACATATGGGTATTTATAGGTACTTTGTAGGATCATATGAGATTTGGGGATGATATTTAACTACATTTGAAGGAATTTTTGTAGGTCTTAGATTAGGTAGGGCTATAAATGAATCAAGCTACTCATAAACTACTAAAGCTTGACTTGCTTTAACTTTGATTTTGCTTGAGCATAAGCCTAAAATAACGTTCATTTATTTAAATGATTGAGCTTGAGCTTTTGTTTAGGCTCACAAGTCGACTATGGAGTAGGCCATTTATATTGTTAATGCACAAGTAGGCTAAAAAATAGTTTTGTTTATATTGTTAATGAGTCGATTTGCAAGTAAGCTCGATAGTAAGCTCACAAGTCGATATATTACATAAAAAATCATATTGTATTGAAAAATATAATATAAGAGGCGACTTTTATGATGCAATCATTTAAAAGAGATTGTATAGTATAATCATCAATTTGGATTATTCATATAAAACAATTTAATCTAAAATCATTTATTCAAATTTGTAACATTAACTTGTAACCTATTACATAGATAAATTTAAAAATAAAATAAAATAAATCTGAAAAGAGAAAATAATATAACTACGAAAATCTTTTAGCCTAATTTATTCTTTCAAAACAAAAGTTAAAAGAAGAAGAAGAAGAAATGTTACTCTTTAGTAAAAACAAAATTCCTCCAAAAAATCAGCATTAAAACATTCTTCAGTCAAAACATTCGTCTCTATTAATCAAAGATGTAATTTGACAAAAGTAAGTTACCTAAAAAATTATTAGCCAAAAATAAGTTACTTAATGTGATCCATTAACAATAAAAAGTATCTACTATTAGTAATATAGGATAACATTAGTTAATTTAGTGCTTATTATAATAAAATCTCTCAAATTATAGTAAAAGTGATGTGCTCAAAATCAAGTTTAAGCACAATCAAATGACTCAAAGAAAACAATCTTCAAGCCACAATCAAACCGATCCAATTGAACTAGGAAATTGCGTGACCCTAATGGAAATTTGATGAAATCCAATGGTTCAAAGATGCAATTAACTTCCACTAATGATCAATTTCACTAAACATCAATAAGATCAAGTGAATTTTACGTGAAATGGATGAAGAAGAAAAGCACAAAATCGTGATGTACCCTCTTCCAACACAAGCATAAATTCACGCCACCACTAAAGAACATTTAATCTCAAATGAAAAATCAACCTTACAAGATAATTGTCCACGAATTACAATCACAAATAAGTCCAAGAAAGCTTCAAATCCACCCTAGATATGACTCACTAGAGAAGAAGTGAAGAACAACAAAGAAGGAAATCGATATGACTCACAATTTCTTCTTGTTGCACTCACCACAATTCCAATTCTTGGGTTGAAATTGATAAGAGGTTTTGAACTAAGGATGAACCCTAATTCCACACATGAAGTGCTAGGTTTTTTCTGCAAAATATGGTCTCGTCAAACCCTATTTTAAGCAAGTATTTATACTTGCTACCCTAGGGTTAGAAAATGGTCAAAATTATAAGTTTGTCACTTTTAAGGTGGCTAGTCCTAAATGAAAATTACAATCAAAATAAAAATATTTCAAAATGATTACAACATAAATAGTCCATGCAAATGAAAAATATATAAAAGAAATTGGTCTTCAAGATGCCGGTCTTCTATAGGATTCATCGACCCAGCTCGTCGCCGGTTCAGGTCGGTCCATGATAACCCACAAGCTGAGTCTGAAGGAGTTTGTCCATTGCCCTATAAAATATGATAAGTGTGCCTGTTGGAAAACACAATGCAAGAATAATAGAAAAGAGGTTAATTTATAAATAATTCCAAGGTCGATATGCTCAAAATGAGCCCTTATCACCAAAATTCGAATTCCTTTAATTCTTGCCCTAATGATAGGTTTTGTCAGATTTTGATTCTTATAAAAAAGTCTCTATTTAACAGCTATTAGTCAATAGTAAATTACTTCCTTTTAATGACTTGTGTGCGCCATTAACAATAAAAGTGCCAAAAGTTAGACATATAATCCAACATTAGTTATTTCAATATCCATTCTAGTTTAACCCCCATCAATAGTAAATACACCTGATCAACAGCTATTGTCCACTAGTAAATTAGTGCCCTTTAATAGTACATGTGATAGATCCACAATAAATAAAAAGAAAAAAAAAACATCTTTAATAAATTGAGATAATGTTTTCTTATTGCTTTTATATTAAAGATTTGTAGACTTTGAAATATATTTTGTTTAGATATTGCATGATTTTGTATAGATGCAACCACTTATTATGATTTCATAAATTTTTGCTTGAAATCATAAAATTTTGAATTAATATTAGTAAAAAAAGAAAAAGATAAAAGTTTAAAGTTTTAAATTTTAAATTGATTTCAAGCTGTAATTCAAGCTCAATCTTGTTTTTTTACTCATTATCAAACAAGCTTGAGCTCAAGTCCAGGGCATTTATCTAAATGATCTTGAGCTCAAACCTTGGCTTGTTTAAACTCGTTTATCTACATGAGCTTGAGTTCACACTCATTTATTTAAATGAACTTGTGCTCAACTTCATTTAGATAAATAAGCATAACTTGAGTTTTAAATTCTTTAATGAGCGAAGCTCAAGTTTGTAATTTTTAGGCTTGATAAAAGCTTGGCATGACTTGAGTTCAATAATTTTTTTTAATAGACCAAGTCCAAGCATTCAAAAGCTCGACTTGTCTCATTTACATTTAGATTAAGCATGGATTTAGGCTTGATTTTTCCAATTTAAAGTGAGTTTAGTCCATTAGAAGATAGATTTAGCGCCACCCCCCCCCCCCCCCCCCCCACCCCCCGTTCTTCTTATGCACCCTTGAGTGTATTGGGCTACTCTAGTTGGTTTTTGTCAACTCTTGAGCCCATTTAATTCCCTTAAGTCTTATTTTAAGAGTCTTGCAATTATTTTGGCATATCTCTCGCATTCACACAAGTTTTAAAATTCAAACTTTAAGTTTCCAACTATAGTGATAACTCTTATACTACTAAAATCACTTTTTTTTTTAAAAATAAAATTCCTTACACTTAAAATTTGAAAAAAAAAAAAAAAAACTTTGTAAGGTTACTCATATAACTTTAAGGACTTTGTTATGAAGTCCGAGTGAAAAGCAAGGTCATTTCCCAAAGGCCTTAGATTTAGTGATTTGATAAAATTGGGGTATTATAATATTACGATACTATTTGATAATTTAAGACTAATTGTAGAGTTTAGGAGATAATATAAGATAGAGTACAGTTACAAAAGGGAAGATTGGTCATTTTGCATGGCTTAAAGTTGATGATAAAGAGTGTAATAGCTATTCATCAATATTGATTATGCAAGTTAATATGATAATTATTTTAAAGTTGAGCTAAAATTGAAGTTATAGTAAATTATAAATGAACCAAAAGTAAGAAAAAAGGCATTTAAATAATTTTGAAAATCTAGTCAAGTTGGTATTCATAACATATTTAGATTACTCTCAAAATAGCTCTCATAATGATGTAAAGGCTGTAAAATTTGGATTAAAAATGGAAAAGTTATAGCCGTTCAATGTTAACTAAAGAAAAAACTTGAAAGTCAAGGTTTAAGCTAGTAAATGAATGTGAATACGTAGTGACTTTGGGTTATGTATGCTTAGGTGAACCTAAGGTGCATCTTTAAGAGCTTATGTAAGACTTGGCGAGTCCCCTTGACTTTGTGTGTATGTTAAGTAGTCATGAAGAAATAAGACCATTGATAAGTTTTTAGTTATCCCCATTAGTTCATTAATGTGACTTACACAATTTGATATGATATCGAAATGCTGAATATCAATTGATCTCTAAAGTCACCATTCTTGGTCCTTAAACTAAACTACTGATTCTTTGCAGTAGTAATAATCCAAGTTCTCTTCCTTTAGTGACAAGCTCCCAAGCAACATAGTGAGTGTAGATTATAAGTGAATATATTATGTAAATATCATCCTAACATGTTGTAAGAGAAAGGGATATTAGGAGATCATTTAAATGTAGATCAATGGAAAAATTATAAATTTAGATTACGATATTAAAAATTTCTAATTATATTGATTTTAGTTGTAGGTAAAATTGCAAGTTTGACAATGAGAAGCACTTACATTTGACCTCATGCTAGAGTCATTTGGAGATAGTATACTAGTAGTGAGGAATGGAGGCTACATTGGGTATGTGTAAAACCTAAGAAATTAGAGAAATTTTAATACTAGATTAGCTTATAAATTATTCTAAAAGTCTTATTTATAATCCGTATGATTTTGAATTAAAAGAAATAATTGTTAAAAAAAGCAAACCACGATAAATTTTGGAGTAAGCAATAAAATAAATTAAAATCGTAGGTTTATGATAGTCAAATAAAATTTTTGAGTAAATATTTATGCTCGAAATAACTCATTTAGCTTAGTTTTAAAATTTCATGACAAAATACTAAAGTTATTAAACTTATGTAAATTATCATGCATGATAAACGAACCTAAATATATATATATAAGCCCCTAAATCGAGTTACCCCATCATTTTCCATAATACACCTTATGATATTTCCAAAGGCAATGATAGAGATAGAGAGGGAAAGGAAGATAAGAACAAGATGAAGACAAGGGAAAAAAGAAAAAGGAAAAAAAAGGTGAAGAAAATGAAGGAAAATTTATCGTAAAGTACATGTATGACATCTAAATTGCAATCTAGGATCGTCTATGCAATCCTTGAGGTGGAGCTTTACAAATATATACTAGATTTGCATGGGAAAAATCTTACTTTTAGGATTTAAATACAATTTTTATATGCGTAGAAAAATTAGTTTTTAGCTTAGAAATTAATAAAAAAATTCTAAAAATATACTAGATAGGACAATATTAGTAAGAGTAGTAAGTAATAATGCTATTTTGTTGTATTTTAGGAGACGGTTTTGATTCCATGTATTTACCTAATGATTACTACAAGCAATAAAGAAAGTGAAACCTAGGTGAGTAGGAACTCCGTGATATACTCTCATCTATGTGTGATATGTTGTTATCTATATTGATGTATAAATATTTATATTTTGATCCATGGATTTTGTGTTGCTCTGCTTTAGGATTCTATTTGTGCCTTGTTTATAGCATGTAATTGTGAGGAGCATTTGTGTTGCATACTAAAATGGAGGGTTTAGTTGTGTGTGTGGGTACGTGCAGTGTGTGAATTGTATAGGGTAATGTGTAGTGGATGATAGTGTGTGGGGTTACTAATTTGAAGATAGGGGTGTATGTTATGTGCTTATGTGTGTGTAGTGGGGATGCGTACCGTAGGTTGTGTCTAGTAGAGTATTGATGCTATGTTGTTATATGTGTGGTGTGTCGTAAGTGGTGTGTGTTATGTGTTTTTTTGTATGTGTGTTGGAAGCTTGGGAGTGTTGTGTCTGCATGAGGTTGCTAATGGTAGGTAGAGTGTGTATGTGTGCTGAGTGTTGCTATGCTATATTTGGTGTGTGTAGTGTGCTATGTGGAGCTGTATATATTGTGTGTTGTTTGTGGCTGGTTTATGTAGCAGGGGGTGGGGGTTGGTGTGTTGTGTGCATATGTTACTGTGTTGTACGTAGTGTGTGTTGCTAGTGAATTGTTGTTTGTGGGGAGCTATATTTGGTGCGTGAATGTGTGAGCTATGTTTGATGGTGTGTATCTGTGTGTGATGGAAAGGGGATAGAGCGTGTGTGTGTGTGTGTGGTGAATTGCAACATGTGTTGTGTATGGTGTTGGTGTATATATGCAAGTTGGGTGTGATCGAGTATAAATGCTGAGGAGAGGCTGTATATATGTGTGTATGTAGTATGTATAATGGAGGGGAGTGCTATTGGGTGACTGCATGTGTACATTATGTCGCTATGTGTTGTGGATTGCTGGGTGTGCTGTAAGGCAAGAGTGCATAGGCATGTAAAGTGAGTGTGCTAGGTGTGTTGTATGGGCATGTAAAGTGAGTGTGCTAGGTGTGTTGTATGGGCATGTAAAGTGAGTGTGCTTAGTGTAAGGTGTGTGTGCATAGGCATATAGGTCACATGTGCTAGGCATGTTGTGTATGCACTGTGCAGTATGCTACCATAGGTGTGTGCAAGGATTCTGAGTGTGCATTTCTATGGCTTTAAATATCTATGATGTTGTGTATTTTGTTGTTTGGTTGCGATTATACTTTATTTGATTACACCAAAATAATTGATTAACTATTATGGGTTAATTAAAATTCGACACGCATTGCATGATACGTTGCACTATGATTGAAGGTCATCACTACTATAGGTGCACTAGAAGTAATCGAGTAGGATTATTGTTCTGCCATTAGTAAACTAAGTGATTAAGGGATTGTTGAACCTTTGATGACTCTAAGTTCGGTCTGTCTTTAAGGGTGTGTACGCTTGGTGTGCTAAATTATACTTGGAGCTTAAGGAATTAAAATTAAAAGACAATTCCTAATAAAAAGATAAGATGTAAATAAATGGATTGTGAGACCTGGGCATTGATGGTAGTGATGTAAATCCCCATCCCAAAGTCAAAGAAGACATAAACCTTAGACTTCATGTTGGTTACCGAAAGATCGTGTACAATGTTGCATTGCATATGGTTACCCATGCATCGCATATGGTTGAGAACTTGCATGAATTATTTGTGCATGTGCAGTACCCTACTATAGATTATATGATACAAGTCACGAATACATAAACTTACTGGGTAGATGCAGCATCAGGTTAAGTAAATTTTGTCGTGAAACTTTTGGGATAAAATGCAAGGTTGAGAGTTAGAATGACCTTCTTCTATAAATTTACTTTAGAATATTGATGGATAGATGTTTGTAATTATTTTAATTTGATTATGTGAGACTTTTAGTCTGTATTATTTTGGGACCTAAATGAGGCCTACCTTTAAGATATTGTTTTTATCTATTTTGATCAATATGGAATAGTTGGAATGCCAGAGACAATCAATTTCGTCAATGGTAATTTAATAGGTTAATTGATTTGTGTTGAGATGCTTCATGGTTACTTATTAGGAGTCAGAGTAACCGTAGTAAGTTATCACGAATAAGGTACCCCACAGGACATGACGGTACGCAGTGGCATCTAGTTTATTGTTTATCATTTCCACTACTCCGGACATTAACGGACGCTGTTCTGCAGAAGCTTGGGTGCAAAGCAGCCCTAGTTGAAGCATGCTGCATCCTTCCCTACTTGGAAATTTTTCCTTCAAGGCGGGATCAATACATTCAATGAGACTGTTTGACTTATAATGCTTCCAGACCTATAAAACAACATATTATTCCTAACTTAATTAGAAAGAGCCCTATGCAAGACTAAAAGAGAATAGTGGACGAGGCATCATATTCAAATTTTGGTGAAAAAAAAAGTTTCATATATAAAGATAGATGAGAATATGAAAGTGAAAATTAATTGAGAATCTTACGGCCTGTATGAGAGGACCAGATTCCGGCATGTATGCACTAATCCTTCTGCCACATAAAATTTCAAGAGCAAGAACCCCAAAAGAATATACATCTGCTTTCTCCGTTAGTTGTCCTCTAACAAGATATTTCGGAGCCCTATAACCCCTAAAAATATTAGATATGACATTATACATCGTTAACTTTTGCGTCATATCCATCTGATCTAAACATTTAAACTTGTAGATTGTTATAGGCTTACACTTCATACTTTAAGGAACATCATATCATGAGCAGGGCAATATATATCATAAAGTCAATATGCTGCAGAAGATAAAATGCAATTACAAGTGACCTTATCCTGAAGAAAGTAGTAATTAAAAAAAAAAAAACACAAAGTAAAAATAAAAAAAGGAGAACTAATGTGCTGTCGGTTTATTCAGTCAATGTTTATGCTTAGTGATCTTCTTTCCTTCCCTCAAGCAAGTAGTTCTTCTTCATTCTTCATCAGTAATTCCCTTATCCCCCGGGTTTTAATGTAGAGCAAAGTTTAAGTAGTATAATTATGTCCATGCTGTATCCAAAAACTTCTCGCTAATAAGAAACAGTTAAAAGAACTTAGAAAGGAGAAGAATCTTTCTTGCATAGTTCCTGCAATCCCAGTGCTGAGATGGGATTTATTTGGTTCAATGCATCGAGCTAGTCCAAAATCAGCAATCATTATATTAAAATTCCCATCAAGGAGAACGTTGCTGGTTTTTATGTCTCCATGTATAACCTTAACCCCACAACCTTCATGAAGATATGCAAGCCCCTCAGCAATTCCAGAGATGACATGAAGACGATCTTGCCAGCTTAATTCATAGATGGTATTTGGATCTGCAACTAGATGCAACTTTTGTCATAAATGTCATCCAAACCACATTCAAAATCACTAGAAGTGATAGGAAAACTATGAAAAGAATAAATTACCAAAGAGGACTTGATCAAGGCTTCCACTAGGAACATATTCATAAGCAAGAAGGCTTTCGGGGCCTTCAATGCTGCAACCCAAAAGCTGGACAAGGTTCTTGTGTCGAATTTCATTGATCAAGTTCACTTAATTGAAGAAATCATCCACCCATTGATGTGTATTATAGACTACTCTCTTGATTGCAACCACTCCTCCATCAGGAAGCTTCCCTTTATATACAGAACTAGCACCTCCTTGGCTTAATTTCCTTGATTCAAAAAAAAAATTAGTAGCTTTTTCAAGCATCTCATACTTGAAATGCAACTTGGACCTCCTTAAAAGTGCTGGTGCCTTCTAAAGATTCCTAAACCAAGACAATGATTATATCAGATAGAGAAATAGTGAGACAAGAAGCTTACTCGGCAAACTAAGCATTTTAGAGGAGAAACACTTATGTTCTCTTTTTTCATATATCCCTTTATATCCGATGTATGCTCCACTTAGAATGAGAGAAGTTGCAGTAGTAGTAGATAAAGCAATTGCAATTATCACTCCAATTGTAATACACGGTTTTAAATAAATAAATAGATATATCAAATGGCAAAGTTGTAAATAAGTAAGTGGGATAGGGGGTAAATTTGTATTTTCCTGGCTAGACTATAAAAGTGAAACTAACCTAAGGTTTCTCCTTTTTGCACATTTTGATAATTCACAATAGTAACCTAGAGTGACATAAAGAGAGAGAACCCCCTTTAGGAAAAATCTAAAGAGACATCATAGCGCAACAAACAAGTAATGATTTTTTTTTTAATTATAAAAAAAGATCTATTCAAACAATGGAACTTAAAGTTCACAAATTTGGCTTGGTCATTCATAGGAATCATTTTTAAGGATAGATTGAACAAGCATGGAAGTCATTGAATTTGGAGTTCCAAGTGTAACCTGAACTAAGTAAAGATTCTAATAAATGTAAGTAATTAGAAAATTTATGTTTTAGGATTTACTTAAGCTTAGGATTAGAAAATGAGGAGATTAGATGAATTGGTAAAAGAAAAGTAAGGTTCGTGAGAGTTTACCAAGAGATACACAGCCTATCTACACGACTATGTTTTGATAATGTTAAACCCTAAACATATTGAGAGATAAACAACCTATCTATACGACCTTGTTTCGATCATGTTAGATGCAAAACATACCAAGAGATACATGGCCTATCTACACAGTCGTATCCTAACTACGTTGAACCCAAAACTCACTAAAAGATACATGACCTTTGACATGGTCATATATTAACCGTATTGAGCTACACGACCTCCAATATGGTCATGTTGAGTGAAACATAACTTAATTGCAAACCTATTTAACTCTTAATTAAACCAATTTCCACACAACCTGAATAATTAATAAGACCTTAGATAACCTAATAAATTAAGAGAAATTAAGGGAATTATATTATTCTTAGGTTAGTACTGAGAAGGATGTATTGATGTTTTACAGATTTCAACTTAGCTTAAGTTCAAGGCTAGTTGTGCTTAAGACTTGGATTTCAGGTATGTGTTTACCTTGCTTGCTGTATGTGATTGCTAGGTAGCTATTTAATGAATTTTATGTAAAATAATAAAGTGCTAAAGTGTTATATGAATTAAATGATGTATGTTGCTTGTGCTTAACTCGACCTAAGGGCTCGAAGTGGCAGATCCCTAAGGGGTACCTTGATAATCGGCATGTTATGTTGTCCCTAGTAGAGCTGTGTATCGAAATGATCTCAGGTAGGTTAGGATTAGACGAGGCTCGTAGTGGTAGTTCCCATTAGGACAATAATGTGTGTATCGAGGTTATTAGTATCCCTATGTTGTGAAATTGATTATAATTAATGTGTAAGTTGATGTGTGATTATGTTATAGATAAATATTGCATATATTAATGTGTTATTAATGTAGTGTCGCATGCACATATGGGTGTGGTACCACGTACTGAGCTTAGGCTTACCCCCCTTCCTTTTTTTTTTTTTTTATAGTTGCAGGTGAAAATGATGAGCAAGTAGAGTATGATGAGAATGGGAACTTGGTAAGGCATTACATGGATGAGACAAGAAGAGAACATTATTATTATGTGGAGGAAGAGTGATGGAAATTCTAAATATTTGTAATTTAATGTTTTATTAGTTGAATTAAAGTTATGGAGATAATAGTAAACTCCTACCTATAATAAGTAATATAGGGAAATATTTATTTATTTTGGAATTATTTTTATTTAATTTTGAGAGTTAGAATGACTCAATTGAAAGGCATTAATTTTATATTATCGAAGTTATTAGTATGATCGTTATTGGAGATGAATAGGTTTTGAAGTTTCATGAAGTTTTAGAGCCTTAGTGTGTCGCTTTGTGGTAGTGACACATGGTGGGCTATGATGCTCTAAGTTTTGGGGCATTACAACTTAAGTGGTATCAGAGCATAGGTTTTAATGATCTTAAGAATTTAGGATATGATCAAATAGAGATAAGGTTGATGACTCCTAAAATTAAGTAATGATCAATAAGTTTAAGATTCAATCGGTAGAAGGTAAGTTGGAATCACAACAACAACAATGGTAGGCTGTGAGACTTATCAAGCCTGTAGAGGAACCTTGTGGGCTGGATAAATTTATAAGGTTGGCTAAGGAGTTCCACCTAAAGGTTGTTGATCTAATAGAGGCTAAATATTATATCACTAAGGTTGAAAGAACTTTTGAAGCCTTCATAGTCCTTGAAGATAGGAAGGTGAGATATGCTACTTATATGCTGAAGAGAGTAATGGCAGATTGGTGGACTAATATGTCGATGGGAATCAGCTTGCACCAACTATTTCTAATGATCCATTAGAAGGAATTGGAAGTCTAATGATAAAGGCAAGAGCAAAATGCATGGAGCAGGCTTTAAATGGACTTATTCAAGATCATTTAGACCAAGCATTGTGGTTGAGTAATCTAAGAGATGAAGAGATCATTTTCCATTTATCAAGCATCTCCTATAATAATAATGAAGATCAAAGCTTAGAGTAATACTAGCAAATGGAAACTTTGAGCTTGAAGGATGTCAATGCTTAGAAGATGTTGAAGGCCGCTTGGGAGTTGAAGAAGGTTGTTGGCTTTACCTTTAAAGGCCATTGGCTTACTTAATTGGCTTAAGATTTAGGTCGCCAGCTTTGGGGCCGACTTTGAAAGCTAGCTTTTATTTTTCCGTCTTGTGATTTCTTTTGTCATTTGTTCCTTTATTTGTAGAGACTATAAATAGTCTTTAAGGGTTTGAAATTGCGGACATAATTCTTATGAAATTATAAAACTTTCCTTATTCTTTATTAAGAACTTAATTTGAGCTTATCGAGGTAACTTGTGGCGATCAAAATCCCATGATGGCTTTGGTTCTAATTCGAGATTATGAATTAGGGTCAAGTTTCGTTGCTTGTTTTCAAGATGATCCTAGGGTTTTTTTTTTTTTTTTTCCATCTGATCGGGTTCTAGGTATGCCTTAACCTAGGGTTCGCATCATTTCGTATCAGAGCTTTAGCTCTTGAAAATCAGGTGTTATCTATCCTTTGATTATTTCATTGTTATCTTTCATTCTTTTAGTCCCTTGAGTTTTTATTGTCGTTATTGTTCTTATTCATCAAAAACTTCATCTTGTTCGTGTTCTTCATTGATTTGATACATTGTTGTTAGTTTACAATTTTAATTGCGTTTAAAGAGTTTTTTTTTTTTTAAAAAAAAAAAGAAGAAGAAGAAGAAGAAAAGAAATTCGTATATATATGAAAAAAGGGGCTTGATATGAAATTCCCTCTTTGAATTGCTTAGATAAAGTTATTCCCTTGTTTTTGGTATTACTTTGTTGTTACTTGCTATTAGATAGGGTTATCGATAAGGTTCTTATTATAGAGCTTATAAGGAGAAGTTTATTGGATAAAAAAAATTAATAGAGTGAAACACAAGTGATTCAAATCCATATTTTTTAGTGTAAACATGTGAAGGAGTGTTTGAGAGGAAAAGTCTCTTTTTACTAACAAACCCTTTACAGGTTGTGAAAACATGAGTAGTAGAGGAGATAATGTAGATTTTGATATGAAGTTGTTATGAAGGCTATCTAAGATCAATTTAAACTTTTGAATAGAAGGTTAGATGATCTTGAATCTCCTTCTAGGCATAAGTCTTTTTGAAGGAGTATGGATGAGGAGGGGGAAGATAAGGAGTCTGATGTTGATGTAACTAGTTCTAGGAGAGGTAAAAGGGTTATTCAAAGGAAAGATAGTAATATGGGAAGCATTAAGATGACAACCCCTACTTTTCAAGGGAAGAATGAACCTAGGTTATATTTAGAGTGGAAAAGAAAGGTAGAACATGTGTTTGATTGTCATACTTATTCTGAGGAGAAGAAGGTTAAACTAGCAGCAATTTAGTTCACTAATTATGCTAGCATTTGGTGGGATCAACTTGTGATTAGTAGGCAAAGAATTAGTGAGAGACCTATTAGGTCATGGGTAGAAATGAAGGTACTAATGAGAAAAAGGTTTATACCTAGTCATTACTATAGAGACTTGTATAGAAAGTTACAGGAGTTGACTCAAGGTTCCATGAGTGTTGAGGATTATTACAAAGAGATGGAGGTAGCTATGATTCGGGCTAGCATAGAAGAAGATCGTAAGGCAACAATGGCTAGATTTATTAATGGCTTGAATAGATAGATAGCTAATGTTGTAGAGTTGCATCATTATGTGGAGATGGAGGAATTATTACACAAGGCTATCAAGGTGGAGAGGCAATTAAAGTAAAAGGATACCTTTAGGCATGGCTTTGCTTTTAGCTCTTTAGGGAAGATAATTTGGAAGAATTGCAAGGATGCATCTAAGCAAAAGGAAGATGCAAAGGCTAAAGAACCAGCTGTCTATCTTAAAGGTAAAATCGAACTTAAATCCTCTTCTAGATCACATGATATTAAGTGTTTCAGATGTCAAGGATTAGGGCACATTGCATCTCAGTATCTAAACAAGAGGGTTATGGTTGTTTTGGATAATGGTGATGTAAAGCGTTTCAGTTCAACTGAGGAAAAGATGCCACCACTGGAGGAATGTAGTGATGTTGATATAGAGGGTCCTATGAAAGGAAAGATGTTGGTCACTAAGTGTGCTCTAAACATACAACCTAAAGAAGATGTTGATGAGGAATAGCATGAGCACATCTTTCATACTAGATCCCATGTGAGTGGTAAGGTATGTAAGATGATTATTGATAGTGGTAGTTGCACCAATGTTGCAAGTTCTTTAATGGTTGAGAAATTACGTCTACCTACATTGAAGCATCGTAAACCATATAAGATGCAATGGTTGAATGAATGTGGTGAAGTTAAAGTGACAAAGTAAGTTGTAGTTGCATTTTCCATTGGCAACTAAAAGGATGAGGTCCTTTGTGATGTGGCACCAATGGATGTTGGACATCTTTTTTTGGGGCGTCCATGGCAATTTGATAGGAAGGTCACTCATGATAAGTATAAGAATGTGTACAAATTTGTAATGAATAATTGACTCATTATGCTAACACCTTTCAAACCTTTAGAGGCATATAAGGATCAAGTTAGAGTAGTTAAAGAGTGCAAATTGAGAGAAAACAAAGTGAGTATACAAGAAAAAGAAAAGAGTAATAAAGGAGTGAGTGTGTACAAAAGAGTGGGAAAAGCAGTAAAGAGAGCAGTAAGAATGTAAGCGCTTTTGCTACAAAAGGAGAGATTAAGAGAGTTATGTTGGTGATATAACAATTACTTGTACTTTTGTATAAAGATGTTTATTTTTCAACTAATGATCTTAACTCCTCTTTACCTAGTGTAGTTGTGTCTTTGCTGTAGGAATTTGAAGATTTATTTCCCAAGGACATTTCATATGGATTAGCTCCTCTAAGAGGTATTGAGCATCAGATCAACTTCATTCTAGGGTGATCAATCCCTAATAGACCCACTTATAGAGCCAATTCGGAAGAGATAAAAGAGATTCAAAGGTAGGTAGATGAGCTAGTGCAAAAGGCACTGTGTGTTGATTGTCAAGCCATCAACAAGATCACCATAAAGTATAGATATCCTATCCCAAGGTTAGATGATGTGCTTAATGAGTTGTATGGTCTATTTTCTAAAATTGATTTAAAAAGTGGTTATCATCAAATTTGCATAAAGGAAGGTGATGAATGGAAAACTACTTTTAAAACAAAATATGGGTTATATGAGTGGTTAGTCATGCCATTTGACTTAACCAATGCACCTAGCACCTTTATGAGTCTAATGAGTCATGCTTTTGTGTTCTTCCATTGGAAAATTTGTTATAGTCTACCTTGATGATATCTTAGTGTATAGTAAAAATTTGGATGATCATGTTAAATACTTGCAGGCTATTTTGAGGGAAAATAAATTATATGCTAATTCGCAGAAGTGCAATTTTTGTATGGAATCCATTGTTTTTTTTTTTAGATTTGTTGTAAGCTCATAGGAAATAAAGGTGGATGAAGACAAGGTGAAGGTGATTGGGGACTGGCCTACACCAAAGAATGCAAGTGAGGATTCCAAATCGACTGCCCTTTTTTGTGAAAAGCTTAGTGGGGCAACATTGAATTATCCTACCTATGACAAGGAGCTGTATGCTTTAGTAAGAACTCTTTAGACGTGGCAGCACTACTTATGGCCAAGGGAATTTGTCATTCATTCTGATTATGAGAGCTTAAGGTTCTTGAAATCCTAAGTTAAGCTTAATAAAAGACATGCTAAGTGGCTAGAGTTCATAGAAATATTTCCTTATGTGATTAAATACAAGAATGAGAAGGAAAATATTGTTGTCGATGCCTTGTCCAAAAGGTATGTATTGCTCACTTCCTTGTAAACTAAATTACTTAGTTTTGAGTTCATTAAAGATTTTTACATAATTGATGTTGATTTATGCCAAGTATAGAATGCATGCTCTAAATGTGCATATAGGGAATATTATAGGCATGAAAGATTTTTGTTCAAAAGGGATAGACTGTGTATGCCTATGTGTTCTTTGTGTGAATTACTGATTAAGGAATCCTACGGAGGAGGTTTAATAGGACATTTTGGTGTGCGAAAGACTTCAAACATATTGCATGAACATTTTTATTGGCTTAACATGAAGTATAATGTGGAATCTGTTTGTGATAAGTGTAAAACTTGTAAACAAACAAAGTCTAAAGTAAAACTACATGGGTTTTATAGATTAAGGAATCCTACGGAGGAGGTTTAATAGGACATTTTGGTGTGCGAAAGACTTCAAACATATTGCATGAACATTTTTATTGGCTTAACATGAAGTATAATGTGGAATTTGTTTGTGATAAGTGTAAAACTTGTAAACAAACAAAGTCTAAAGTAAAACCACATGGGTTTTATACACCACTGCTTGCACCTACTTAACTATGGACTGATATTTCTATAGATTTTGTGATTAGGTTACCTAGGACTCAAAGTGGTAAGGACAACATATTTGTTGCTATTAATAGGTTTAGTAAGATGACACATTTTATTACATGCTTTAAAATCAATGATGCAACACGTATTGCTGATTTATTCTTCAAGTAAGTAGTACGCTTGCATGGATTGCCTAGAACGATAGTAAGTGATCGAGATGTTAAGATCCTAAGTCATTTTTGGCAAGCTTTGTGGAATAAATTAGGGACTAAACTCCTGTTTTTAACTGTTGCACATACCCAAATAGATGGGCAAACTGAAGTAGTTAATAGGACACTTGCTACTTGTTACGTGCTATCATTTAAAAGAACTTGAATTAATGGGAAAGTTGTCTGCTATATTGAGTTTGCATATAATAGAACTGTTCATTCTATTATGTCATATTCACCTTTTCAGATTGTGTATGGCTTTAATCTTTTAACTCCATTAGATATATTACCTTTGCCTACTAATAAATTTGCTAATTTAGATGAAAAACGTAAGGCCAAATTTGTTAAGGATTTACGTGCCAAAGTTCGTGCTAATATAGACAAGAACAATGAACATTATGCAAGATAAGCTAATAAAGGGCGCACTAAGGTTGTTTATGAGCCTAGAGATTGGGTTTAGGTATATTTCGCAAGGAAAGGTTTCCCGAACAAAGGAAGTCCAAGTTACAACCTAAAGGAGATAGGCCATTCTAAGTGTTAGAAAGGATTAATGAGAATGCCTTCAACATTGACTTGCCCAGCAACTATGGAAATGTAAGTGCTACTTTTATTGTTGTTGACTTATCTTTGTATGATGCAGGTGATTCAAGGATGAATCCTTTCGAAGAGGGAGGGAATGATGGGAATCAACTTCACCAATTCTTTCTAATGATCCATTGGAAGGAATTGGAAGACCAATGAAAAGGGCAAGAGTAAAACACATAGAGGACAGTTTGAATGCACTTGTTTATGATCATTTGGACCAAGCATTGCGGTTGAGTAATCTAAGAGATGAAGAGATCATTTTCCATTTATCAAGAATCTCCAATAATAATAATGAAGATCAAAGCTTGGAGTAGCACTAGCAAATAGAAACTTTGAGCTTGAAGGATATCATTGCTTAGAAGATGTTGAAGGTTACTTAGGAGTCAAGGAAGGCTACTAGCTTTGCCTTTAAAGGCCATTAGCCTACTTAGCCGGCTTAGGATTTAGGCCGCAGGCTTTGAGGCCGACTTTGAAAGCTAGCCTTTATTTTTTCCGTCTTGTGATTTCTTTTGTCATTTGTTCCTTTATTTGTAAAGACTATAAATAGTCTTTGAGGGTTTGAAATTAGGGACAAAATTCCTATGAAATTATAAACTTTTCTTTGCTCTTTATCAAGAACTTAATCTGAACTTATCAAGGTAACTTGTGGCGATCAAAATCCCCGTTATAGCTTTGGTTCTAATTCAAGATTACGAATTAGGGTCAAGTTTCGTTGCTTGTTTTTTAGACAATCCTTGGGTTTCTTTTCCATCCAATTGGGTTCTAGGTACACCTTAACCTAGGGTTTGCATCATATGTCCATATTAGTTGGAGCTCTTAACCAGTGGCAGAGGTTTAAGGAGCTCTTCTATAAAAAGTACTTCCCTAGTAGAATCAGAGAAAAAATGGAGGTAGATTATTGTAACTACTAGTAGAGTAGTAGATCTATGGAGGCAAATGAAGCGAAGCTGAACTATATAAGAAAGTTCTTGCTAGAAGTGATGAGAGGAGATAACACCTCCTGAGCTAGAAGATTTTTTAGGGGACTAGAGCTTACCCTATAACATGAAGTGGAGGCTTTTCAGTTAACTACTTATGTAAAAGTAGTTGACAAAGCAAAATACTTAGAGCATAGTAAAAAGAGAACAAAGGAACAACTATCCCACATATCAGGATTAGTTTTAGGGGAAAGGCCTTTTTCCAGCATACCTTATGTAGAAAAAGGAAAGAGGCCAATTGTATATTAAGCCAGACCTATGACTTATGTGCCTAAACCTCTTCAAACTAGGCTTGTACCTCTAGCACTGCCTCTACCACCATAAGCGGGACCAGGTGTGAGGTGTCCTAAATGTTTAGGACCTTATGATTTGCAATAGTGTAATTAGCTAAAGAGGCATGCTTCTCCTATGGCAAAACAGGATACACCAGTAGGCATGGTTGTCAAAATCGCGATTTTACATAGAATCGCTAAGGGGTCCGTAGAACCAGAACGTAGAAACGGAACATAGAAACGTAAGTTTCTACAACCTATGTAAAATAACTTTCAAATATTATAAATTTACTTACAATAGTAATTAAAAAATATAATTAATAATAGAAATAAGGAAATTAAGTATTTATTTTAGCCATAAATTGCAAAATTGCAATAAAAGTCATAATATAGATAATCGAGCATAAGTTGTATAATATAGATATTTTATTTCTAAAATGATAAATCATGTATAAAACAAGTTTCACCTAGTTCTATATACAAAAACTAAAAAATAATAGATAAAATTTAAAAATCAATTGTGACTTTAAGAAATTACTAATAAATAAAAATTGATAATGAAGATATACCATTAGAAAGGAGTAATATTAAAAAATGACCAAAAGTACATAATAAAGAAGATACGATAACAAGAAAACCTTCAAAATTATATATTACTAGGTAAATTTTTGCACTATTCGTGATTATTAATTCAAAATATATTTACTTAACAATATCTCACATTTACTTAACTATGAGAATGATATATTGAAAAGATAGAAATATAAATACATTTATACCTTTCCTATAAAATTAAAAATCTAAAAAATTCTTATAAAATTAAAGTTATCTACCATTTATTTTATTTACTATTACAAAAATATTAGTTAAAATAAGAAAAGTTGCAGCAATCAAACACGAGTGTTTTAATACGGACATGATCACAAATAGGAACAAGAAGACTAACAATCGACGAACACAAACACAAAGACTTTAATGCAACGTAACACACTGACAAGAGAGGAGTGATGACCGACGAACATGTTGGGGTATGACTCATACTTCCGCTAGAGGGCGTTTAACAATTAAACCTATGGTTGTTTATTAAAAGTTTGGGCTTAGATAAGAAAACACAAAGAAAAATGCTTTTTGGAAGGAACAAGGGAAGAGCACGGCCGGGGAATTAAATTGCACGGCCGTATGTCAAGGAAACATGCCCATAGAAGCACACACAATTGAAGGCATGATCGTGTTTTGAGCTTAGAAAATCTACAGAAACACATACGGTTGAGTACACGGTCTAAGACACGGCCGCGTGTTATTTGCGTGGAAGCTGTAGTTGTAAATATTTGTGGAATCGGTTGAAACGGATAGAATCGCGATTTTGAACGATTTTACTGTTCAAAATCGCGATTTTATTACGATTTTGCTCCTTTCCGATTTTGTATGCGAGTTAACTGGGAATATATATACAAACTCGTAAAATCGTTGAATCGTACGAGTTGAAACGCGATTTTGACAACAATGCCAATAGGAGCTACACAAAAAGGACTCTCCCTCAAACCTTTTGCTATACCTATAAGCAGAGAGGGCATATATCATTTAAACATGGTGCTCATTATAATCAAGCGGTTGTACCCTTATAAGCACGGCAACTTGTAAGACATGTACCCAGAAGACCATTAGGTAAAAATCTGAATGTTGGACCAAGACAAAGTGCACTTAGAAGGGTGTTTGCATTGCAATAGCAACAATGATAAGATACTCTTGATCAAGATACCATAGTAGGTACATTGCACAAAAACTCAAATATTGCCTATGTATTGTTTGACACAGGTGCAACACATTTCTGCATATCACTTGTGTTTATGAAGGTATGTGGATTAAAACCTGTTGTATTAAGTGATGCTCTGATTGTAAATACTCCTTTTAGAGTATGAGGGAAATTAGATCAAACGTTTAGAGATGTGGAGATTGTAATGCATGGCAAGAAAATGCCAACTAAATTGTTTGTATTAAAGATGATAGAATTTGATTTAATTTTAGGAGTGAACTGGTTGTCTAAGTACTATTCCACTATAGATTGTTGCAATCTAGTGGTTAGGTTTAATTTCCTTGATGAAGAATAAGTTGTTTTTAAGTTAGATCCATAGAGGCCTATAAATCTTCCAACATACGAGTTGCAAAATAAAGGAAGACTATTAGCCTTATCAGTGAAGACAAGAAAAGTTGAGAAATCGAGAAGTGTGTATGTAGTGAATGAGTATGCAAACATTTTTCCTGAGAATTTGTCGGGTTTATTACTAGCTAGAGAGATAGAGTTCTATATTGATCTAGTATCGAGAATGACACCCATATCTAAAGCACCATATAGAATGGCACCTATTGAATTGTTTGAACTAAAGACTCAACTTCAAGAGTAACAAGATCATGGGTTAATTAGACCAAATATTTCACCATGGGGTGCTCTAGTACTGTTTATTAAGAAGAAGGATGGGAGTATGAGGCTATGTGTAGATTATAGAGAGCAAAACCAAGTCACAATCAAGAACAAGTACCCTTTCCTTAGGATTGATGACTTATTTGATCAATTACAAGGAGCTCAAGTCTTCTTCAAAATTGACTTGAGGTGAGGGTACCACTAGTTAAGAATTAAGGAGGAAGATGTACAAAAGACTGCTTTTAGGACTTCGTATGGGCATTAAAAATTTTAAGTGATGCCTTTTGGTTTAACGAATGCTCTAACATCCTTCATGGACCTCATGAATAGAGTGCTCAGAGACTGGCTAGACTAGTTTGTAGTAGTTTTCATAGATGATACCTTTATCTATTCTAAGAGTAAAGAAGAACATAAAGCACATCTTAGAACTGTACTGGAAAGACTCAGGGAAGAAAAGCTTTGTGCTAAACTCAGTAAATGTGAATTTTAGTTGGAATAGGTATCTTTCTTAGGACATGTAGTGAATGAGAATAGAATATCAGTGAACCCTAAGATGGTAAAGGCAGTAAGTGATCGGCCAAAACCGAGAAATGTAACAGAAGTAAGGAGTTTTCTAAGATTAGCTAGGTACTATAGATGCTTTGTAGAAGGATTCTCTTGGTTAACAACTCCCATGACTTAACCGATAAAGAAGAAGGCTAAGTTTATATGGAGTGATGAACGTGAAAACAACTTCATGATACTGAAGGATAAATTGGTGACAACTCTAATATTGGCCCTACTAAAGACAGGAGAAGAATTTGAGGTATTCAATGATGCATTAAATCAAGGTTTAGGGTGTGTACTTATGCAAAATGGAAGATTCATTGCATATGCCTTTGCCAATTGAAACGGTATGAGAAGAATTACCTCACCCATGACTTGGAGTTAGTTGCTATGATCTTAGCAATGAAATTATGGAGTCACTATTTTTATGGGGAGAAGTATAAAATATTCATAGATCATAAAAGCTTGAAATATTTGTTTATCTAGAAAGAATTGAATATGAGGTAAAGGAGGTGGCTAAAATTGATGAATGACTATAATGTAGAAATCCATTATCACATTAGAAAAGCAAATGTAGTTGCAAATGCTCAAAGCAGGAAGAAACAGGTAAATCTTGCAGTATTAATCACATCTTAGAGAAAAATACTACAAGACATCAATAAGTTGGAATTGAAAATGGTGATACAAGAAGTGGGAAATAGATTGGCTACACTTAGTATCCAACCTACTATTATCAATTAGATTAAAATTGCACAAATGGGAGATCTTGGAATTTAGAAGATAAAGATCAAAATAAAATAAGGTGAAGCTATAAAATCAGTGGTAAACACTAAAGAAGTAGTCAAGTATGGCAACAAATGGTGTATTCTAGATAATACAGAGTTAAAGAAGAAGATCATGAAAGAAGCCCATTACTTAGGACATACAATACACCTAGAAAGTACTAAGATGTATAAGGATATAAAAAATAATTACTGGTTGAAAAATATGAAACGAGAGATAGTAGAATAAGTGTCCAAGTGTCTCACATGCCAGTAAATAAGGATTGAGTACTAAAGACCAGTTGATGAGTTACAACCTCTTCTTATATCTAAATGGAAGTGAGAACATGTAACTATGGATTTCATCATAGCACTCCTAAGAACTAAGGAGAAATAGGATGCCATTTGGGTGATAGTAGATAAATTGACCAAGTCTGCCCATTTCTTGCCAATTAAGGTAGACTACAAGTTGGAAAAGCTTGCTCAAATGTACATAAGAGAGATTGTTAGATTACACGGGGTACCAACCACTATTACATCTAATAGGGATACTTGATTTATGAGAAGATTTTGGCAAAGTCTACATCAAGCTTTGGAAACCAAACTCTAGTTTAATATTACATTTTATCCCCATATAGATGGGTAGTATGAGAGGATGATCCAAATTCTTGAGCATCCATTGCGAGCTTATACATTAGATCAAGGGGGTAATTGGAGTGATTACTTACCTTTAGTAGAATTTGCTTATAACAATAGACACTGGGCTACTATACAAATGACTCCTTATGAAGCATTGTATGGAGGAAGTGCAAATCCCCCTTACACTGGGATGAAGTGGGAGAAAGACGCATATTAAGGTCGAAGATAGTGTAGGAAATAGTAGACAAGGTTAAGGTAATAAAGCAACGAATTCTATTAACTCAAAGTCGATAGAAAAGTTATGCAGACAAACGATGATGCCTTCTAGAATTTCAAGTTGTGGATAAAGTCCTACTAAAGATATCTCCAACTAAAGGGATAATCAAGTTTAGAATGCGGGGCAAGTTGAATCCAAGATACATGGGTTTATTTGAAATTCTAGAAATAATTAGAACAGTCACTTACAGGTTGGCCTTATTGCTAAGTCAAGTTAGAGTACATGATGTATTTCATGTATCGATATTAAGAAAATATATACCAAACCCAAATCAAGTAGTAGCTTTAGAACCCTTGAAGGTACATCTAGACTTATCTTCTATAGAAAGACCTATGAGAATAGTGAACACAAAGGAGCAAGTATTAAGAAAAAGAAAAATTCCCTATGTCAAATTACAAAAGACAAATCAAATAGAATGAGAGGTAACATGGGAATTAGAAGAAGAAAAGGTATCCAGAACTCTTCCCAATTCTAGGTAACTTTTAAGGACAAAAGTTTGTCTTTTTAATAAAGGGGGGAGAATGTAATATACGGTTATGTATATATATATAATGGCAAAGCCATAAATAAGCAAGTGGGGTAAGGGGTAAGTTTGTCTTTTCCTAGCTAGACTATAAAAGTGAAACTAACCTAGGGTTTCTCTTTTTTGTACATTTTTACAATTCACAACAATAGCCTAGAGCGACACAAAGAGAGAGAACCCCCTTCAATAAAAATCTAAAGCAATATAAGGAGACATCATAATACATCAAACAGGTAATGATTTTTTTTAGTTATAACAAAGATCTATTCTAACAATAGAACTTAAAGTTCATATATTTGACTTGGTCGTTCATAGGAGTCGGGTTTAAAGATGGATTAAACAAGCATGGAAGTCCTCGAATTTAGAGTTCCAAGCATAATCTAAACCAAGTAATGATTCTAATTCATATAAGGTGATTAGAAGAAAAGTGGGGTCTGTGAGTGTTTATTGAGAGATACATAGCCTATCTACACGACTGTGTTTTGACCATGTTAAACTTTAAACATACCAAAAGATACATGATAAGTCTACATGATTGCGTTTTGACCATGTTAGATGTAAAACATACTAAGAGATACATGGCCTATCTACATGGCTGAGTTTCGACCGCATTAAACCTAAAACACACCGAATGATACATAACCTTTGATACGGTCGAGTATTAATCGTGCTGAGCTACACGACCTCTAATATGGTCGTGTTGAGTGAAACATAACTTAATTGTATACCTATTTAACTCCTAATTAAACTAATTTCCATACAACCTAGATGATTAATAAGACCTTAGATAACATAATAGATTAAGAGAAATTAAGGGAATTATATTATTCTTAGGTTAGTATTAAGAAGGATGTATTGATGTTGTATAGATTTCAGCTTAGCTTAAGTTCAATGCTAGACGTGCTTAAGGTTAGGATTTCATTGCTATATGTGATTGCTAGGTAGCTATTTAATGAATTTTATGTGAAATAATGAAGTGGTAAAGTGTTATATAAATTGAATGATATGCTTTGCTCGGCCCAAGGGCCCATAGTGGCAAATCCTTAGGGAGCACCTTGATGATTAGTATGTCGCATTATCCCTAATGGGGTTGTGTATCAAAATGATCTGAGGTAGATTAGGGTTAGATAGGGCTCGTAATGGCAGTTCCCACTAAGACAATAATGTGTGTATCGAGGTTATGAGTATCCCTGTGATGTGAAATTAATTATGATTGATGTGTAAGTTGATGTGTGATTATGTTGTGGATAAATGTTACATATATGCATGTGTTATTAATGTGGTGTACCATGCGCATGTGAGCATGGTACCCATGTACTGAGCTTAGTTCACCCCCTTCTTATATATATTTTTTAGCTATAGGTGAGAATGAAGAGCAAGTAGAGTATGGTGAGAATGGGAACTTGGTGGAACACTACATGGATGAGATAGGAAGAGAACATTATTATTATGTGGAGGAAGAGTGATGGAAATTTTAAATATTTGTAATTTAATGTTTCATTAGTTAAATTAAAGTTATGGAGATAATAGTAGACTCTTATAATATACAATATTAAATAAACATGTATACAAGGTTGTCAAAATCGCGATTTTATGTAGAATCACGAAGGGGTCCGTAGAATCGGAACGTAGAAACATAAGTTTCTACAACCTATGTAAAATAACTTTCAAATATTATAAATTTACTTACAATAGTCATTAAAAAAATATAATTAATAATAGAAATAAGGAAATTAAGTATTTATTTTAGCCATAAATTACAAATTTGCAATAAAAGTCATAATATAGATAATCGAGCATAAGTTGTATAATATAGATATTTTATTTCTAAAATGATAAATCATGTATAAAACTAGTTTCACCTAGTTTTATATACAAAAACTAAAAAATAATAGATAAAATTTAAAAATCAATTGTGACTTTAAGAAATTACTAATAAATAAATATTGATAATGAAGATATACCATTAAAAAGGAGTAATATTAAAAAATGACTAAAAGTACATAATAAAGAAGATACTATAATAAGAAAACCTTCAAAATTATATATTACTAGGTAAAGTTATCTACCATTTATTTTATTTACTATTATAAAAATATTAGTTAAAATAAGGAAAGTTGCAGAATCAAACACAAGTGCTTTAATACGAACATGATCACAAATAGGAATAAGAAGACTAATAATCGACGAACACAAACACAAAGACTTCAATGTAACGTAACACACTGACAAGAGATGAGTGATGACCGACAAACATGTCGGGGTATGACTTATATTTCCGCTACGACAGGAAAGCACGTGGGCCCCGGTGGGGGTTTCAAGGGGGCAGCGCCCCCTGGACGCCAAAGGGCTTTTAACAATTAAGCCCACGGTTGTTTATTAAAAGTTTAGGCTTGGATAAGAAAACACGAAGAAAAATGTTTTTGGAAGGAATAGGGAAGAGCACGGCCGTGTATCAAGGAAACACGCCCACAGAAGCACACACAGTTTAACACACGGTTGAAGGCACGGCCGTGTGTTAAGCTTGGAAAATACTCAGAAGTACACACGGTTGAACACACGGTTGAAGGCACGGCTGTGTGTTAAGCTTGAAAAACACACAGAACAGAACTACACACGGTTCCTGGCTCGCTTCTCCTCTCTCATCGCTTTTCACTGTCTCTCTCTCACTGTCTCTCTTCAACGTACAGGAACAGCAGCAGCAGCAAGCCGGAAAATGCAAAAGATGTGCTGGGTTGCCGATTGGGTTGGGCTGGGTTGCGATTGAGATAATTGTGTGGAATCGGTAAAAACGTGCAGAATCGTGATTTTGAACGATTTTACTGTTCAAAATCGCAATTTTACTCCGATTTTGATCCTTTCCGATTTTGTATGCGAGTTAACTGGGATTGTATATATAAACTCGTAAAAACGTAGAATCGTACGAGTTGAAACGCGATTTTGACAACCTTGCATGTATATATATGTGTATCATAAGAATAGTATTATAAAATAAGTAAATAATATATGTATTTGACAAATGGCAATGTCGTAAAGAGGATAATGGAACAGGGGCAATTTCGTCTTTTCCTGGTTGAGCTATAAAAGTGAAACTAACCTAAGTTTTCTTCTTTTTGACGTATTATACAATTCTCAACTATAGCCAATAGAAACCTGAAGAGAGAGAAGGGTCCCCTATAGAGGACTAAGGAAAATCAGAAAAGAATTTCCACAACTAATCCAATAGGTAACCACATGGATTATAATTACATGTAGTTATGATGTTGAACCTAAAGCTCGCTTATCTTCGTAATGATAGAGATCGGATCAAAAGGTGATTTGGAGCAAATGAAGGATAAAACAAATTAGGCATTCCAAGAGTAATATGAACCAAGTAAGAATTTTAATTCATGTAAAGTGATTAGAAAATTCACATGTTAGGATTTATTTAAATCTAGGATTAGAGAATGGGAAGATTAGATGGATTTGTAGAAGAAAATTTAGGGTTCGTAAAACTTATCGAAAGATACATAACCTCTTAACACGATCATGTTACTCCTATGTTAAACACAAAAGATATACCGATAAATACATGACCTCCCAACATGGTTGTGTTACTCCTGTGTTGAACATAATAGATATACCAAGAGATACACGACTTGTCTACACTGTTATGTTTTGACCATGTTGAACATAGAACCCACTGAAAGATATACAACCTTTTGACACAGTCATGTAATAATCGTGTTGAGCTATAAGGCCTCCAAAATGGTCGTGTTGAGAGAAAAAAAATTCCTTTTATATCTATTTAACTCTTAATTAAACCAATTTCCACACAACCTTAACAATTAGTAAGACCTTTGATAACCTAATAGATTAAGAGAAATTAAGAGAGTTATATTATTTTAATATTAGTACTAAAAATGGTGTATTGGTGATTATTGTGGTGTGTCATGCACATGTGGGTGCAGTACTCTCGTATTAAGCTTAGGCTCACTACCCCTTCATCCCTCCTCCCTCTCTTTCCTATATATATATTTTTAGCTGCAGGCAAGAATGATGAGCAAGTGGAGTATAATGAGAATAGGGACTTGGTGGACATTACATGGATGAGATGGGAAGAAAACATTATTATTGTGGAGAAAAAGTGATGAAAAGTTCTGAATATTTGTAATTTGAAGTTTTATTAGTTAAATTGAAGTTATGGAGATAATTGTTACCTTGAGATTTTATTGTTAATAACTAATGAGATTTGGAATGACTCATCTGAGAGTCATTTATTGATTGAAGTTATAATAATATGATGGTTAATATAAATGATTAGGTTTGAAGTATTATGGAGTTTTAGAGCCTTTGTGTGCCACTTTACAGTGGAGACACGTAGTGGGCTGTGATGCTCTAGGTTCTGAGGCGTTACTTCTTAAGTGGTATCAAAGCCTAAGTTTTGAGGATCTTTGAAATTTGGATATAATCAAATAGAGATTAGGTTGATGACTTCTAGAATTAAGTAAAGATCAAAAGGTGTAGGATTCAATCAGTAGAAGGTAAGTTGGAATCATTAGAAGACTACGTAAAGGATTTATAAAACCATATGAAGTGAAGACAGTGGGTAAATTAGGGGATAACTATTATGTTATGTTAATTTAAATATTTTATGTAACTGTATTTTATTGAATATTTCCCTTTTAATTACGTATAGGTATATATATATTTATATGTTTGAGCTTGAGTATACATAGATATATACTGTCAATAATTCCCCTTACAAATTCTAACTCCAGGATCATTCTACTGTATCAATGATGAGGATCAACTAGCATCAAGCATTCATAAGCCTAAGTCCAATGACTCGCTACATAGTATTGGAGGTCTAATGACAAGAGCTAAAGCTAAGCAGATGAGTGAAGCTTTGCAAAGATTAGTGATGAATCTACAAGAGAGGGAACCAAGTTACGCTAAGGGAGAATCGACCTTTATTCACTTGATTCAAGCTTACATAGAGGCGGATAAAGATATAAGAGTTGTAGGATGAAAATTATAGTAATAAACTGTGAAGCCTTTGGGTTAAAGGGGAAATTGGACCAGCTATAGGCCGCTCGGCCTTGTGCCATTTGTTTTTTTTTTTTCTTTTAGTTTTTTTTTGCCCTTTTTAAGTTAAGGCCAGTTCTCTATGTTGTAAGACTATTTTTTTTTAGGGTTTTTGTGTAAGACTATAAAAGCTCCTCATGAGGGAAAGGGGGCGGCATCACTTTGATTTTTTTTAATACACAATTTGTCAGAGTCTCTCTTTTGTTCTTTAAGCACGAAATCCTCAATTTCTTCAATCTAAACTCTTAGGGAAATTAATTAATAATTGAGGTTTCAATCAACAGGTGTGGTTAGGGTTTAGTTCTGTTCATAGCTTGTTTAAGATGATTCTTGGGGATCTAATTCAAAACACGATCGTCGGGTTCTAAGTTTAATATACCTAGGGTTTACATCATTTGATATCAGAGCTTCAATTTCTTAAATCAAGTAAATCTATCCTTTATCTTATCTTTTTTGTTTCAATTCATTATTCTTGTTTCATCTCTTGAGAAATTCAAAAAAAAAAAAAAATTGTTCCATGGAATTTGCTATCAACATCCAATAGTCCTTTTGCTAAGTTTGGATTGTTTCATCAATTTCATCGACATTGGGGTCACCAATTACCCAAACCAACATATTTAAAAATTGAATCTATCGAATTTGATTGAGGATTAGGAATAGTGCGGACATTGTTCAAACTAAGTGTGGGGGAGAGGATAGTAAAATATAGAGAATAGAGAATTGACTCATACTTAGAATGTTTGTCCTTAAGTAATTTTAAACCAAATTTTTCAACATTTTCATGAAATTTGGAGATTGTACTAAATGTTGTAATAAGCATCTACAAAATGTGAAATTGACCTGTTCAAATGCTTTGCTCACCTACTGCTGTGATTAGAATACTAGGTTAAAATTAAGTAGTGAAATCTTTAAGAAACAAATTTACCTTGTATTTAGCTCTAGAACTGGAAGTCTAAGAGTAAGTCGAGTTCTTAAGTGAAAAATAAACAAGTTTACTTCTAGGTTATATTAGTTACTGTATAATTTTTTAAGTTGTTTTTGAAACAATGATAACACTTAGTGAAAGATGTTAAAGAAACTTGTTCCTTAGTAACCCTTAAAAAAAAAAAGTGGAAAAAGAATCAAGCATAGCCATTACTCCAATGATTCAAGTAATTGAGTTAAGAGTATTTGAACTTGAATGTTAAAGTGAGGAAGAGTCCATAGGGATATCTCAAAACCCGGTCACTTGAGTGACGAGCTCGGGATGTTGCCGACTCAATGAACTCACTATAACGATAAGGGCGGAAAAGGCGAAAGTTCATGAAAAAGAAGCGGGCAAAAACCCGTCAAAATAGATGCTTGATTAAATCAAAAGAATATGAATGTAAAAATCATTGAATGAAATAAGACTTATAATAAAAAGGGAGAAAATCTAGGGAAAGAGTAGATACCATATGCTTTCACTTTATGTTGCAAAGATTATATACTTGCTAATATCCAATGAAGTTTAATTGGGTATTTTTCCTTATTAGATTAAGTATTTACTTTTGGAATAAAAGTTTTTTTGCTAAACATGAGGATTAAAGTTTGTTTTGTTTAGATTAGCTATTAAATTTTGTCTATGGTAATTTAATCACAGGAAACCGGTTTGGTTGGAACAGTAGACATTAAAATTACAAGTCATGAATTATAAAAGAATAGATGCTTGAAACGATGAAAAGAAATTTCGTATAATTTCTCAATTGATTTGATTCAATTGCTTGAGGACAAGCAAGAGTTTAAGTGTGAGGGAATTTGATAGAGCCATTTTATACTTAATCTTTATAGTATAAATTGTGTTAATTTATTATTGATTTTATAGAAATCATAAGGAAATGGTACTTAATTTTATTATGGTGATAAATCAGGTTTAATGGAGTTAAGAGTGCTAATTCAAGTGATTTAGAGAAGTCATCTGCAATTTGGATCAAAGACAAGGATTTACACCGCCGGAGGAAAGTACATGGGCGTGTATCTGTCTTGAAGAACAACTAGAGGGAAGCACGGTTTGTGATCTAACCGTGGTGGTAGCCATGCTACACACTGAACAAGGATGAGGAATTGTGTATTATTGACCAGTGGGAGGCACGGTTTGTGATCTAGCCATGGTGGTAGCCGTGCCACACACTGAACAAAGACGAGGAAGTGTGGATTATTGACTAGAGGGCGGCACGGTTTGTGATCTAGCCATGGTGGTAGCCGTGCCACACACTGAACAAGGACAAGGAAGTGTGGATTATTGACTAGAGGGAGGCACAGTTTGTGATCTAACCGTGGTGGTAGTCGTGCTACACACTGAATAAGGATGAGGAATTGTGTATTATTGACTAGAAGGAAGGCACAGTTTGTGATCTAGCCGTGGTGATAGCTGTGCCAGGCATACGTTGTTCACTTCTCGAGATTTACTTGAAAAAGGAAAGATATATTCGTATCTTGCTAGCTGAAAATCCTTTGCCATCCCCTTAACAGTATAAATAGAACTAACCCTAGAGGGGGAAGGGGGGAATTGGGACAAGGAAGAGGCGAGAGGCAAAGCAAGAGACACCGGAGCAAAGACTTTTCATATTTTCACTTTTTGATTTTCGTTTTGAGGATGAACATGTGTAGTTAAGCAAATCCTCTAGCCAAAGGATCATTGAAGTTTATTTCTTCACGAATTGTGAGATCTAATTGATATATCTTTACTCTATTCTTTGTTTTTGGATATTTATATATCTTCTGGAAGTTTTGTCAATGTTATCTTGGTTGATTGGTATGAATTAGAGCTCTTCTACTCAATTAACAAGTTAATATATTGTCAACTAGTACGTCAGATCCGTAATTGTTTGATAGTTCTAGTTTCTATGACACAATAACATGTTTGGTTATAAAATAGATAGTCAAATTCATGTTATGGAGATATATGATCTTGTTTAAATAGGTTATCTTATAATCTATTGGCATGAATTGGTAGTCTCTCTTGTTTTTAATGCTATTGATAGATTAAATCCTAAGAGCTTGTTTAGGGTTGTTTAATCAATAAGAGAAGTAATCAAAGAGCATGTTTTGATTATCAAGAAAGTAAGGAGAGATAGGTTATTAGAGCTTGTTAATAACCATGACCAGTTTATCTTAGATAAAGAATAGAAAATATTTGCATCAATGATCAATTCCAAGAATTAAACTATATTGATTCCTTTGGCTAGGCTTTTATCATTATTCAATTTTATTATCTGATTTCGTTATTATTTTGATTCACAAACAAAACCCCCTCATTCTTCTTTTCCTCTCTATTCTCTTTTAATAGAAATAAATTTAACCAATCCCTATGGATACGACCCTACTCACTACTGTACACAAATTAAATAATTGTCTAGGAGTAGTTTTTTATTTTGTTGGGTTCGACAACCATCACAAGAGTATGAAGATTTGTTTCTTGGAGAGGTACCAAAGGGCTTGCCTCTACTACGGGGCATTGAGCATCAAATGGATTTCATCCCAAGTGCGTCTATTCCTAATCGGCCAACTTATTGGACTAATCCTGAGGAGACAAAGGAAATCTAGAGATAGGTTGATGATTTGATAGAGAAAGGGTTTGTGAGAGAAAGCTTGAGCCTATGTTTAGTTCCTATCTTTTTGGTTCCCAAGAAGGATGGAACATGGCAAATGTGTGTTGACTATCGAGCAATCAACAAGATTATAGTTAAGTATAGACATCATATCCTAAGACTTGATGATATGCTTAATGAATTGCATGGTGCTTATTTGTTTTCGAAAATTGATTTAAAGAATGACTATTACCAAATCCACATGAATGAGGGAGATGAATGGAAAATGACTTTTAAAACTAAAAATGGGTTATATGAGTAGATGGTAATGCCTTTTGGATTAACAAATGCACTTAGCACATTTATGAGGTTAATGAATCATGTTCCTCATAATTTCATTGGGAAATTTGTTGTTGTATACTTTGATGACATTCTAGTTTACAGTAAGACTTTAAATGATCTTGTTTAGCATATGCAATGTGTGTTCACTGTTTTGAGAGAAAATAAATTGTATGCGAACTTGAAGAAGTGCACCTTTTGTATGGAAACTGTGGTTTTTCTTAGGTTTGTTGTAGGTGCAAATGGGATTGTTGTGGATGAGGGAAAGGTGAATGCGATTTGGGAGTGGCCAACACCAAGGAATGTAAGTAAAGTCAGGAGCTTCCATGGATTGGCAAGCTTTTATAAGAGATTTTTAAAGGATTTTAGTTCCATAGTTGCACCTCTAAATGATCTTGTTAAGAAGAGTGCCAAATTCAAGTGGACTAAATTGCATGAGCTTTTTAGACCCTGAAAGGTAAGTTGACTAACGCACCTTTACTAGTTTTACTTAATTTTGAGAAAGTTTTTGAGATTGAATATGATGCTTCCGAGAAAGGTATAGGTGGTGTGTTGATGCAGGAGTGCAAGTTGATCGCTTATTTTAGCAAAAAACTTAATGGTGCTGCACTAAATTATTTAGTATATAATAAGGAGTATATGCTTTAGTGAGGACCTTGCAAACTTGGTAACATTACTTATGGCCTAAGGAGTTCATCATTCATTCCGATCATGAGAGTTTGAAGTTCCTAAAAACTCAAGGTAAGTTGAACAAGAGGCAGGCATATGTGATTAAATACAAGCAAGGAAAAGAAAATGTGGTAGCTAATGCACTTTCTCGAAGGTATTCTCTTTTGACTTCTCTACATACTAAATTGCTTGGATTTGAACTCATTAAGGAATTATATAAGAATGATGCTGATTTTGGTCAAATTTGGGCTACATGTACTGAGTTTGGATATTCTGACTTCTATAGACATGATGGATATTTGTTTAAGAAAGATAGGTTATGTGTGCCTAAAAGTTCTATGCGTGAATTACTAGTAAGGGAAACACATGGGGGCAGTTTAATGGGACACTTTGGTGTTAAAAGGACTTTGGATATTTTATATGAACATTTCTATTGGCCAAAGATGAAACATGATGTGCAAATTGTGTATGATAAGTGCATTGCATGTAGATAAGCCAAGTCTAGAGTAATGCTCCATGGGGAACACATTTCATTGTCTATACCTAATCAACCCTGGATTAACATTTCTATAGATTTTGTACTAAGGTTACCACGCTCTCAAAGTGGCAAAGATAGCATATTTGTTGTTGTCAATAGGTTTAGTAAGATGGCTCATTTTATTGCCTATTCCAAAACTAATGATGCACGACATATTAATGAATTGTTCTTTAGGGAGATCATGTGGTTACATGGTTTTCCTAGATCCATTGTGAGCGATAGGGATGTGAAATTCTTGAGCCATTTTTGGCATACTTTGTGGCTAGGCACTAAATTGTTGTTCTCTACTGTTACACACCCTCAAATTGATGGTCAGACATAAGTAGTCAATAAGACTCTTTCAACCTTGTTGCGTGCCATAATTCATAAGAATTTGAAGCAATGGGAGACATGTTTGCCTCATATAGAATTTTCATATAATAGGACTGTGCATTCCACTACATCATATTCTCCATTTGAGGTTGTGTATGTCTTTAACCCTTTGACTCCATTGGATATTTTGCCTTTGCCTATTAACGAATTTGTTAATCTTGATAGAAAGAAAAAGGAAAAAATTGTTAGGGAATTGCATGCTCAAGTTTGGACCAACATTGAGAAGAAAACAAGCATTATGATCATCAAGCCAATAAGGGTTGTGTAAAGACTGTTTTTCATCCAAGAGACTGGGTGTGGGTGCATTTGAGAAAGGAGAGATTTGCCGAGCAGTGAAAGTCGAAGTTGTACCCTAGGGGAGATAAACCTTTTCAAATATTGGAGCGCATCAATGATAACGCTTACAAGATTGACTTACCAAGTCACTATGGTAATGTAAGCACAACTTTTAATGTTTCAAACCTTACTCTATATGATGTAGGTGATTCGATGATGAATCTTTTCGAGGAAGGAGGGAATGATGAGGATCAACTGGCATTAAGCGTTCATAAGCCGAAGTCCAATGACCCGCTACATAGTATTGGAGGTCCAATGATAAGAGCTAAAGCTAAGCAGATGAGTGAAGCTTTGCAAGAATTAGTGATGAATCTACAAGAGAGGGAACTAAGTTACACTAAGGGAGAATCAACCTTTATTCACTTGATTTAAGCTTACATAGAGGTGGACAAAGATATGAGAGTTGTAGGATGAAAATTATAGTAAAGAACCATGAAGCCTTTAAGTTAAAGGGAAATTGGACCAATTATAGGCCGTTTAACCTTGTGCCATTTGTTTTTTTTTTTTCTTTTAGTTTTTTTTCAACCCTTCTTAAGTTAAGGCCGATTCTCTATGTTTTAAGACTATTTTTTTTAAGGTTTTTTTTGTAAGACTATAAAAGCTCCTCGTGAGGGAAAGGGGGTGGCATCACTTTGATTTTTTTTTTTTTTAATACACAATTTATGAGAGACTCTCTCTTTTGTTCTTTGAGCATAGACTCCTTAATTTCTTCGATCTAAAATGCTTGGGGAAATTAATTGATAACTAAGGTTTCAATCAACAGGTGTGGTTAGGGTCTAGTTTTGTTCATAGCTTTTTTAAGACTATTCTTGGGGATCTTATTTAAAACACAATTGCCAGGTTCCAGGTTTAATATACCTAGGGTTTACATCACTCAATTTACATAGAATGCCTCCAAGAAGAAGTATCATGCGGGGTTCATCTAGTGCTAGATAGGGTGGAGATGCCCTAAAGGATAGGAACCCTCAAAGGCCACCTCAACAGGAAACACTAGAGCAAACTAATGTCACAGCTACTCAATTACTAGAGACTGTAAATGCTTTAGTGGGAATGCTAGCACAACAACAATAGCAGCAGGCTGTGAGACCTATCAAGCCTATAAAGGAACCTTAAGGGCTAGATAAATTTGTAAGATTAGCTAAGGAGTTCCACCCAAAGGTTAATGATTCAATAGAGGTTAAATATTAGATCACTAAAACTGAAAGGACCTTTAAAGCTTTCATGGTCCCTAAGGACAAGAAAGGATGATATGCTGCTTACATGCTGAAGGGAGTAGCTACTTGGTGGACTAGTATATCTAGATTGGCAGGAGCTCCTAACCAATGACAGAGGTTTGAGAAGCTCTTCTATGAACATTACTTCCTTAGCAACATTAAAGACAAAATGGAGGTGGATTATTATAACTGCTAGCAAGGCAGTAGATTTATGGAGGCATATGAAGCAGAGTTGAACTACTTAAGCAAGTTCTTGCTAGAGGTGATGAGAGGAGATGATGCCTCCTGAGCTAGAAGATTTTTGAGGGGACTAAAGCCTACCTTGCAACATGAAGTACGAGCTTTTTATTTAACTACTTATGCAAAAGTAGTTGACAAAGAAAAATTCTTGAAGCAAAGAAAAAAGAGAATATAGGAACAACTATCCTACAAATCGGGATCAGTTCTACGGAAAAGTCCTATTTCTAGCATACCTTATGTAGATAACGGAAAGAGGCTAATGGTATATCAAGCTAAACTTGTGACTTAAGTGTTTGGGGCCCCATGATCTATAGAAGTGTAAATGGCCTGAAGGAGCATGCTTCTCTAGTGGTAAAATAGGATACACCAGTAGGAGTTGCATAGAAAAGACTCTTCCTCAAACCTTTTGCTATACTTGTAAGTAGAGAGGGCACAGATCATTTGAGTGTGGTGCTCATCACACTCAGGCAGTTGCACCCGTACAAGCCTAAGAGCTTATTAGACCTACACCTAGAGGACTACTAGGCAGAAATGACAACATCGGACCAAGACAAAGGGCACCTAGTAAGGTGTTTGCATTTCAATAGCAGCAGTAGTAAGATGCCCATGATTAGGATACCATAGCAAGTGCACTGCTCATAAACTCAAATATTACTTATGTATTGTTTGACATGGGTACAACACATTCTTGCATATCACTTGTGTTTATGAATGTATGTGAATTAAAACCTATTGTCTTAGAGGACGCTATGATTATAAATACTCCTTTTGGAGTAGGAGGGAAATTAGATCAAATATATAAAGATGTGGAGATTGTAATACATGGCATGGAAATGCCAACTGAATTGTTTGTATTAAAGATGATAGAGTTTGATCTAATTTTAAGAGTGAACTGGTTGTCTAAGTACAATGCCACTATAGGTTGTCACAATCTAGCGGTTAGGTTTGATTTCCCTAATGAGGAGCAAATTGTATTCCAGTTAGATCCATAGAGGCCCGCAACTTTTCCAACATATAAGTTGTGGAATAAAGAAAGATTGCTAGCCTTATTAGTAGAGATAGCACAAGTTAAGGAACTGGGAAAGGTGTATGTGGTGAATGAGTATGCAGATGTTTTTCTTGAGAATTTACCAAGTTTACCTCTAACCAGAGAGATTGAGTTCTATATTAATCTTCTATCGAGAATGGCACCCATATCTAAAGCACCATACAATTTGGCACCTACTGAACTATATGAATTGAAGACTCAACTTCAAGAGCTTCAAGATAGTGGGCTTATTAGACCAAGTGTCTCACTATAGGGTGCTCCAGTGCTATTTATTAAGAAGAAGGATGGAAGTATGAGACTGTGTATAGATTATAGGGAGCTAAACCGAGTCACAATCAAGAACAAATACCTTTTCCTTAAGTTTGATGAACTATTTGATCAATTACAACGAGCTCAAGTGTTCTCCATAATTGACTTGAGATTAAGGTATCATCAGTTAAGAATTAAGGAGTTAGACATACAGAGACTGCTTTTAGGACTCGATATGGACATTACAATTTTTAGGTGATGCTTTTTGGTTTGACAAACACCTCAACAGCCTTTATGGACCTCATGAATAGAGTGCTCAAAGAGTGGCTATACCAATTTGTAGTAGTTTTCATAGATGATATCCTCATCTATTCTAAAATTAGAGAAGAACATGAAGCACATCTCATAATTGCTGCATTGGGAAGACTCAGCGAAGAAAAGCTTTATGCAAAATTCAATAAGTGCGAATTTTGGTTGGAATAAGTTTCCTTCTTAGGACATGTGGTGAATAAGAATGGAATATCAATAGACCTTGAGAAGGTAAAGGTAATAAGTGACTGGCTAAGACCAAGAACTATAATAGAAGTAAGAAGTTTTCTGGCATTAGTTGGGTACTATAGACACTTTGTAGAAAGGTTCTCCTAATTAGCAACTCCTTTAACTCAACTAACAAAGAAAAAGGCTAAGTTTGTATGGAGTGGTGAATGGCATTAATGATTAAATTAATGACAACTCTAGTGTTGGCCCTACCAAAGATGGGAGAAGAATTTAAAGTATTCAGTGATGCATCAAATCAAGGTTTGGGGTATGTGCTTATGTAGAATGGGAGAGTCATTGCATATGCCCCTCACCAGTTGAAACAGTATGAGAAGAATTACCCTATCATGACTTGGAATTAGCTGCTATGGTCTTGGCACTAAAATTACGGAGACACTATCTTTATGGGGAGCAATGTAAAATATTTACAGACCATAAAAATTTAAAGTATCTGTTTACCTAGAAAGAATTAAATATGAGCTAGAGGAGGTGGCTAAAACTGATGAATGATTACAATGTGGAAATTCATTATCACTTTGGAAAAGCAAATGTGGTTTCAGATACTTTAAGTAAGAAGAAACACAAAAATATTGCAATGTTAATCACATCCCAAAGGAAAATACTAGAAGACATGGATAAGCTAAAATTAGAAATGGTGACACGAGAAGTGGGAAATAGGTTGGCTACACTTTGTATCCAACCCAATCTTATCGATCAAATTAAAACTGCATAAATTGAAGATCCTGAAATTCAGAAGATAAGGAATAAATTAGAATAGGGTGGGGCCACAAATTTTGTGTTAAACGCTGAAGGGGTAGTCAAGTATGGTAACGGGTGGTGTGTTCTAAATAATATAGAATTAAAGAAGAAGATCATGAAGGAAGCCCATTACTTAGGATATACAGTATACTTAGGAAGCACCAAGATGTATAAAGATCTCAAGAACACTTATTGGTGGAAAAATATGAAATGGGAGATAGTAGAGTATGTGTCCAGGTGTCTCACATGTTAGAAAATAAAGATTGAATACCAAGGACCAAGTGGTGAGTTACAACCCCTTCTTATGCTTGAATGGAAGTGGGAGCATGTAACTATAGATTTTATCATAGCACTCCTAAGAACCAATGAGAAATATGATGCAATTTAGGTGATAGTAGATAGAATAACCAAGCACGCCCATTTATTGCCAATTAAGGTGGACTATAGACTATAAAATCTTGCTCAATTGTACATTAGAGAGATTGTCAAGTTGCATGGGGTACCAAATACTATTACATTTGATAAGGTTACTCGATTTGCAATTAGATTCTAAAAAAGTCTACATCAGGCCTTAGGAACGAAACTCCTACTTAGCATGGTATTTTAACCCCAGACAGATGGTTAGTCTGAGAGAACTATCCAAATTCTAGAAGATCTACTTCAAGCTTATATATTGGATTAAGGGGGGTAATTGGAGTGATCACTTAACTTTAGTAAAATTTTCTTATAACAACAGTTACTAGGCTACTATATAAATGGCTCCTTATGAAGCATTGTATTATGGGAAGTGCAGATCTCCCTTACATTGGGATGATGTGGGAGAAAGACAGATATTGGGGATAGGGATAGTATAAGAAACAGTAAACAAGATCAAAGTAATAAAGCAATAAATTCTATCAGCCTAGAATCGCTAGAAAAGTTATGTAGACAAATGGTAATGCCCTATAGAATTTCTAGTTGGAGATAAAGTCTTACTAAAGATATCTCTAACTAAAGGGGTAATTAGGTTTTGACTGTAGGTTAAATTGAATCTAAAATATGTGGGTTCATTTGAAATTCTAGAAAGAGAAAGAGTTGGGACAGTTGCGTATAGGTTGGTCCTATTGCCAAGTCTGATCAGGGAACATGATGGTTTCATGTATCGATGTTAAGAAAATTATACCAAACCTATATCAAGTGGTAGCCATAGAACCTTTAAAGGTATAGTTAGACTTATCCTTTATAGAGAGACTTGTGAAAATAGTGGATACAAAGGAACAAGTATTAAGAAGAAGAGAAATTCCTTATGTCAAACTACAATGGACAAATCAAGAAGAACGAGAGGCGACATGGGAATTAGAAGAAGAAATGAAGAAAAAGCATTTGAAACTCTTCCCAATTCCAAGTAACTTTCAAGGACAAAAGTTTTTAATAAGGGGGGGAGGATGTAATACATGATATATATGTCATAAGAATAGTATTATAAAATAAGTAACTAATATATATATTTGACAAATCGTAATGCCGTAAAGAGGATAATGGAATAGGGATAATTTCATCTTTTCCTAGTTGAGCTATAAAAGTGAAACCAACCTAGGGCTTCTTCTTTTTGACACATTATACAATTCTCAACTACAGCCTAGAAAAACCTAAAGAGAGAGAGGGGGCCCTTATAGAGAACTAAAGAGAATCAGAAAAGAATTTCCATAGCTAATCTAATAGGTAAGCGTATGGATTATAATTACATGAAATTATGATGTTGAACTTAAGGCTTGTTTATCTTTGTAACGATAGAGATCGGATTAAAAGGCAATTTGGAGCAAACGAAGGATTAAACAAATTAGACATCCCAAGAGTAATCTAAACCAAGTAAGAATTTTAATTCATGTAAAGTGATTAGAAAATTCACGTGTTAAGATTTAGTAAAACCTAAGATTAGAGAATGGGGAGATTGGATGGATTGGTAGAAGAAAATTTAGGGTTTGTAAAATGTATCAAGAGATACATGACCTCCCAACACGATTGTGTTACTCCCATGTTGAACACAAAAGATATAGCAAGAGATACACGACCTCCCAACATAGTTGTGTTACAACCATGTTGAGCATAAAACCCATTGAAAGATACATGACCTTTTGACACGATCATGTCATAACCATGTTGAGCTACATGGTCGTGTTGAGAGAAAAACAATTTCCTTTTATTTCTATTAAACTCTTAATTAAACCAATTTTCACACCACCTAGATAATTAATAAGACCTTAGATAACCTAATAGATTAAGAGAAATTAAAAGAGTTATATTATTTTAGATTAGTACTAAGAATGATGCATTGATAATTATACAGATTTCAACTTAGCTTAATTTCAAGACAAGATGCGCTTAAGGCTCAAATTCCAGGTATGTATTTACCTTGTTTGTTTTATGTGATTGCTAGGTAGATATTTAATTATTTGTATGTGAAATAATGAAGTGTTAAAGTCTTATATAAATTAATTGATGTATGTTGCTTATGCTTGGCTCGGCTTAGGGGCCCATAGTGGCAGATCCTCAGGGGCCACCTCAATGATCGATATGTCACGTTGTCCTTAGTAGAGCCATGTATCAAAATGATCTGGGGTAGATTAGGGTTAGACGGGGCCTGCAGTGACGATTTCCACAATGGAAAAATTTTGTGTGTACTAGGGTCATGAGTACCCCTATGTGATATAACTCATTATGAGATTGGGGAGTAAGCTAAAGTGTTAATGTGTTGTGGATAAATGTTACATATATGCATGTGCTATTATTGTGGTGTTTCATATGCATGTGGGTGTGGTACTCACATATTGAGCTTAGGCTCAACCCCCCCCCCCCCCCCCCCCCCCCCCCCCTACCCTTTCTTATATATATATATATATATATATATTAGCTATAGGCGAAAATGGCAAGCAAGTTGAGTATGATGAGAATGGAGACTTAGTGGGACATTACATGGATGAGACAGGAAGAGAAAATTATTATTATGTGGAGAAAGAGTGATGAAAAGTTCTAAGTATTGGTAATTTGAAGTTTTATTAGTTAAATTGAAGTTATGGAAATAATTGTTATCTTGAGATTTTATTGTTAATAAATAATGAGATTTAGAATGACTCATCTAAGAGTCATTTATTTGATTGAAGTTATAGTAACATGATGGTTAATATAAATGATCAACTTTGAAGTATTATGGAGTTTTAGAGCCTTAGTAGGTTCCACGATGTCACAACTCCTAAATATGATAACTAGTATAGGGAAATATTTGTTTATTTTGGGATTTTTTTTATTTAATTTTAAGAGTTAGAATGACTCAATTGAGAGTCAATAATTTTATACTATTGAAGTTATATTAGTATGATTGTTATTGGAGACGAATAGGTTTTAAAGTTTCATTGAGTTTTAGTGTCTCGCTTTGTAGTGGTGACATGTGGCGGGCTGTGATGCCTAGGTTTTGGGGCATTACAGTAACACTATAAGATGACCCTTCATAAAGAAGGAAATCACATTTAATTTTTATTTTAATGAACCGGTCAAAATGCTACCTAATTAACTACTTTACGATTAGTGTACATGTGTAATAATCAGGAATTTAATTAAATAATATATATATATATATAGAATAATAGTGTTTAAACAAGAGAAAGAAAAGAAAACAAAGTATAAAAAGAATAAGGTCGAGGCAAATGGCAATAAAAAGAATTTAATGATTAAGGCGATATAGACATTTGATGGGGAAGGTATAAATAGTCTCTAACACGCCCTTTTAACCCTTTTACCCATTAGCAAGCTACAAAATCCTAAGAGTCATCTACAGAACCCTAGGAGCAGAAGAGCAATCTAATCTATCAAATTCGCATAGAAAAGAATTGTGTGAAACAACTCCAAGCGTTAAAACAAACCAACATCCGCAATAAGAAGTCTTAGACAATTATTTGTGGAGCGATAGTCTAAGTAAGTTCCTTAAAATTTATATAAATGATATGGAATTAGGAGTAAAGATGTTGTAAATTAAGTATAAGATTACAAAACACTCGAAGGTGGAATAGATTTGGAGAGTAATGGTGATTACGAAGTAGAATTTTGAAGAAAAGTTTGATTTTTGCAAAAATGGAGATTTCTAGGAAGGTCCACAACATGGTCGTGCTGCACTCATGTACTTCTAGTACATGGCTACTTAGGTGAGTTACATGGCCCTATGCCCAAAATAAAAAAGTTCACAATAAGTTATACGGTTAGTAGGTATGCCCATGTCAAAAATTGAAAAGTGAACAATAAGATATATAAGCAAAAGACATGACCATGTATCAAGCCGTATCTAACCCTTGTAATAACACATGTAGTACATGAACAAGAACATACCCATGTACATGTTAAACCCTTGTTTTCCAAAGTCAAGTTTTACAAAGCCTTACCTCTCATAACTTAACCAAATACCTAAACATAGATTAAGACAATTATTATAGGCTCTTTAAGTGTATGTGATTATGGATTTGAATAATTTTGTGAAGGACTAAGAAATTGCAAAAGTGTAGAGAGATCATTCACTGTTTATCACGTAAATGTATACTATGTTTGTTGTTGTGCATGTTATGTTAAAAATGTAAATTAAATTGATATTGTGATTGAAATGGATTGTTTTCACGATTGTTCTTGGTTGGGCTTGAGGAATTGAAAATGTCTGTGATCTTGAGGTGGCAACTCAATAATTGGTATGCGATGTTGGTCTTAGTAAAGTCATATACCAAAATTGCTTAGGTAGATTTAAGATGTTATGGACTCATGAACTCATGGATAGTGAGGAGTACCTACTGTTATATGTATATATATGTATGGTATGATATAGAATCATGGATAGTAGGGAGTACTCATTATCGTATATGTATATTTAAATATAGTATAGACTAATGGATAATGGGAAAAGACCCATTGTTGTATTTATATGTATGGTATGATACTAACTCATGGACAGCAGGGAGTATCTACTGTAGTATATATATATATATATATACCCATTGTTGTATCTATATATATATGTATGTATAGTATGGACTAATGGGCAATGGGGAGGATCCATTGCTGTATATATGTATATATATGTGTGTGTGTGTGTGTGTGATGTGTATTTAGAGATTGTGATGATGAGATTTGTGTATTGGAATAAAGAATAAGAAAGATAATAAATTGTTGCTTGGATATCTTATTGCGTTATGCTTGAGTTCGTATTCCTAGCATGCCATGCATGTATGATTGTTGGTATACATTATATTAGATTTTAGCTTACCCCTCGTGGAACCATTTTTTTTAGTTCAAAATACTTTGGATGAAATTGTAGGGTATGACAAGACGCTAGTGAACACAAACCAAAACTTAGAGGAGGCTGTAGAGTATGTATATTATGAAGAATGACATGTAGATTAGTTGCCTTAGGTTTTCTTTTAGGGTGTTTTCACCTTCTATCTCTCTCTACTGCTATAATTTTTCCAAGTGTGAAAAAGGAGAAACCCTAAGTTGTAATGCCATTTAAGTCGTAACACCTTGGAACCTAGGATGCCACAACCTATCATATGTCCTTACAGGGTAAAGACATGTTAAGACTCTTTAACTAACTACCACTACGTAACCTGTAATAATTGTTAACCACAATTGAAATAATTCGATTGAAATCATTTATGATGATCCAATTGGGTATCATTACAAACCATGAACTGTTTTAAGAGTTAAAATGCTAACTAATAACTATCCTATCATACTCTAATAGTAATCATTCTTTCAGCGATGTTAAGAACTTCAGTTGCATTTCTCGCTTGGTCTTCATAGTAAAAATAATACTCTATATTACTTCCATCTTATGCATATGAACCTAGGTCCTCATCATTGGAGTTGTAATCATTTGTATCTACAGCTAAAAAAAATCCCCAAAAGATAAGCTAATGTCTAATACATGCTACCCATAAGCACATGCACATGACATACACTAACATAATTCACTTACAATCAAATGCAAATAGGAACATAACAAATTTATTATCTTCATTTTAAATCCATCAAACAACATATGGATTATCATAACTCTGCACAATGTAGTTGTTAGAAGTTTTATTAATATATATAATCATATACTTTTGGAATAATGGAAACTCCACATCAAAAACCAATCCAAGCTAAAATTCGGAAAAAGCTATGCGGCTGGAAAATAAAAATAAAGAAAAATAAAATCTCCAAGTCAAGTTGCTTATTCTTCGGTTCATTCATATCTTTATCCATCGCAAGATTTGCCTGGGAAGAAAAGTCGTGTTGCCATTGGACGACTTGAAAGTGAACCCATAAGATAAGGATTGAGTTGACTTGAGTGGTGACTCTAAAGTCTAAATGTACTATGATTTCAGAAAGTGGCCATCAGCATTATGCCCTATAAGATTCTCATTCTGGAAACTTGAACCCATAAGTCAAGGAATGAATGGACTTGAGTGGTAACTTCAGTACCGCATATTGCGCGAAATAACCTTTAGTGTTATACGGAGAGGTTGTAACAATCCCCTCGTTCGCCTTCACATATTCTGTATCTCCAGGAGGAATATTTCCTTCTAGAAGATCTTTATCCCCCGACAAATATCAACAATACGTCCCTTCCTACTGAGGATGAAGTCAACCTTTCTTATTATATATATTCTATCATAATCGGTTTGACAAGGGTTAGTACTAAATGTAACTAACTGTGTTTTGCTGGCAAATAAAAATAAACAAATAAATAAAATACAAGAGTTTACTTTATATTGGATAGAATCTAATTTTAGGAAGAGAATGAGTTTGTTGGATCGATGGTTCCTTTATCTTCTCTCCGGAAGCTTTATTTATTTGTTTGTTTATTTCAAAATAATATAGCCAACTTTTCCAACTGAAACAAATTAGGATTTTTAATTCTATAATGTTGTTTTTCATTCTTACACCAAAGGAAAACAAAAAAGAAGAAGAAAAAGCATTTTGGTTTATTTCACCTATTTCTTGACCAGAACAGGAAGGAATACTTGTACCACCACTATTATTGCTTGTTGTTAGTTTGTAGTGTGTTAGAAATGATTTATGTAAATTCTGTAAAATGTAAAATGCGGTAGTTAATTTTTACATTAGTATGAGAATACACTATATTGACGAAAATTTTCATATTATTTGTAAATGTCAATTTTAGGTTTATTATCTTAATTGTTATAAGAAAATACAACATTACAATGTTGTTATTTAAATTTGGCATTTTTGTAAAATAGCTAATAATTTGTATATATTATGGATAGGAAAACAATGGGTGATTACGTGAAATTGATGATCTATGCATTTAGAAATATTATGGATAGTAATTGGGGGTCGAAATATGATAGGAATTTAGTCAAAAAATTGAAAATGAAGAAAAATGTCAATTATAGCGAATTCCTATACAGAATATACCAAAGCATTGAAGTTGATCCAATAGAAGTGGGGGTTAAGATAATTCACAGGCATCCTATGCTCTATGAGAGCAATACATCTTATGCCTTGATGGCAATTAAAGATGATGAAGCTATTGAAAATTTTATTGAAATGGATGAATCCTTTCAAGATCATGTTGGCGGTGATGATGGTTACATCTATTTTGAGTAGAAGCAAAATTCCATATGCAACGGTTTAAGTATTAGTGATGATTTCTACAAGGGCATGAGATTTAGAATAAAGGCAGATGTCATTCAAACAGTGAAGGCTTGCCATGTGAGGAACCAATGTGACTTCATTGTTGTAGAGTCTTTGGTTGCTTTAGTGCATTTATTGTTTGAGAAGACAAGATGGTTGTAAATGGAGGGTTTAAGCTCAAAAGAAGAAGCTAGAGGGGCTGTTTGTAGTTTCAAGATTTGAGGGTCTACACACATCTATTAACTTGTTGATAAGTCAAGATCACCTATAATTGGATTGCAATCTTCTTATTAGCTGGTTTGTAAATCTTGTTAGGGCCAATCCTGATATGATGGTTGCTAAGCTTGCTTTTATTGTCGAATAGGAATTTGGCTATAAGATTAGTAGGAGATAGGTTTGGGAGGAGAAGAAATAAACTATTGAGCATGTGTATGGGAATTGGGAGAAGTCTTACAATGAACTCCTTAAGCTTTTAAATGCCATAAAAAAATACAAACCGCGGAGCACAAACTGATTAGGGATGAGCTAAGTCAACTACCCCTAAGGTCTCCACTCTTAAGTGGGTTTTCCAAGCATTCAAGCCGTGCATTGCAATGTAGAAATTCCTTGGACCGGTTGTTACCATTGGCGAAAATTTTCTGTATGGGAAGTATATGCATAAGTTGTTAATTGCTTATGGTGTTGATAGTAACAACCATATACTTTTGCTAGCATTCGATCTCGTAGATTAGGAGATGGCTAAAACATGAGGCTGGTTTTTGTGAAAATTGAAGGAACATATAGGTTGTGAAACCATTTGCCTCATATCAAATAGACACCTTAGCATCAAGTCGATAGTTGAAGAAGAAGCCAATGGACGACACCCTCCATTTATAGTGTAGCAGTTTTTTCTACGACATCTTGCAAGCAACTTTAACTTGGCACATAAAAACATATAATGTAAGAGGTTGGTTACATACGTCGAGTTGCAAGCACAAGCTTGAAAGCTGAACTTTGTGATGGAGTAGGTAGGGACCATTAAGCCTGATGTGTTGGATTAGTTTGATGGCGTGTTGGTGAATATATGGACATTGGCTCATAATGGCTACTATCAACTTAGGTACATGACCTCCAATATTGTTGACAGCTACAATTCTATGTTGAAGGGAATTTGGGGGTTACCTATGACTACTTTAGTGAAAACAAATGTTCTACAATTGCGTAGGATACTTTATCAAGAAGCATTTAAAGGAATTGAAGAATATGGCAAAGGGTAGAATGTTTGACAAATATGCAATCGAAAAGATAAACACATGGAGTTTACCAGCTACCAACTACAAAGTCATCAACTATAGCAAAAAGGAGAGATTTTTTGAAGTGCTTACCGGTAGCCGTCATGTAGCGAGTAGGTTGAGGGGAGGGGGGTGAATGCACACTATTGACTTTGCTTGTAACACATGCACTTGCCAAAAGTGGCTAATATACTAAATCCCATGCTCCTATGCTTATGTAGTAGCTATATCAATCAGACTCAACATGATGCATTCTATACCGAATTAGTATAGGTGGATGCAGTAATAGCTTACATATAAGACACACTTCGTGGCCATAGGCGACAAGCTCAATTGGGAGTTGGTATACTTCCCATCACTCTATCTAAGGGGAAACCTCACATAGAAAAGGGGGAAACCAAGGCAAAAAAATACCATATGGAGATGTACATTAGAGAGCATCTAAATAAAATCACATGTAAACTTTCTCAAAGGAAATGCCATAATAGAAGAACATATCCATGTCAACATGATAATGGTAAACAATGGATAACAATACGCATGATTTGTTAAATGTCAGCTTAACCTTGTGCATTTATGTTAATTAGATTTTTAGTGTACAACTCCCATTCGACCTAAAGGATGAAAAATAATATTCAAGATTAATGATCAATATGATGAAATGGAAAAATTATTAAAAAAAAATGGATACCAAAATACTTTTTCATTGTTCTACCTATTGAGCGTATCCCAATATGCACCTATAATAGGGGTTGAGTGAAACTAAGTGCCCCTTCGCATGATCCAACAAGCAGCCAAGGGAGCTTTAGCTTCTATAATTAGTTTGTGTTAGCTAAGGAGTGCTATATGGCGGAATCTATTCTAAGCCCACATCTGTAGGAGAATGGTAGCCCCTCTAATCTTATTTACCAATGGCAATGATGCAACACAAAGTTGGTGATATAACCAGGCCAGACATGTGAACCCTTAGCTATACATCCTAACAACGTCAAAATGCTCCGATAGAGGTAAGAACATTGCATAGATAAGGGTGTTAGATTTATCGACAAAGATAAATCCCCCTAACAACTACAACATATACACACGTGTATGATAATGAATTTGCTCTCCATCAGCATAGGTTGGAAAGCTCGTACCATGGAATCCCACCAAATGCAAGAATGACTCAATTTGAGGATTGACAGGATTATCTGCTCAACATGATCGAGTGATACCTTGCGACATCGAATGGCAAGCCATGATTGCTTTTAAAATGATAACAAGTGAAATATTGTACTATTGGTAATGAAACATGAAGTAATTGATAAGTTAAAGGTCGTTTACCTCCCCATCCTAAACAATTTATGGTTGATGTCCCTCTTGCTGCCCTAGGACTAAAGGATTGAAGGGCCTAAGTTCTATCTATTATCAAAAAAAAAAAAAATGCTACCATTAATATCAAATTATTAATGACTAATTAATAAAAACTTAACTATTAATTAACAATAATTTCATTTTATGATAATTTTTACAATAACATACCAAAATATTATATCTACAATCAATGCAAAACTTTTTACTAATTAAAATTCTAACGTTTAATTAATAATATATTAACAACTAATTAATAACAAATCAACATTTAATTAATGACAATTTCATTTTACAACAAATTTTATAATAAGATACGAAAATTTTACCTTTACAATCAATATGAATTTTTTTACTAATTAGTTTCCTAACAGTTAATTAATGACATTAATAACTAATTATTAACTAATTAACAATGAATTAATTGTATGACTCCTTTTACAATAACAAACATATTATATTTACAATTAATACGAAATTTTTTACTAATTAATTTCTTAATGATTAATTATGACATATTAATGACTAATTAATATCTAATTAACATTTAATTAATAGCAACTTAAGTTTACAACTATTTTTACAGTAACACAAAAAGATATTACGCTTACAACTAATACAAAATTTTTTACTAATTAATTTTCTAACGATTAATTAATGACTAATTACTATTAATTAACGGTTAATTAAAAAAACTTAATTTTACAACTATTTTTACAATAACACACAAAGAAATTATATTTGCAATCAATACAAGATTTTTTCCTAATTATGTTTCTAATGATTAATTAATGACTAATTAACAACTCACTAGTGAGTAACTAATGATTACCTTTACAACAATTTTCACAACAACAAATGAAGACATTTTATGTACAAAAAATACCAAAGTTTTTACTAATTCATTTTCTAATGTTAATTAATGATATTTAGCAACTAATTAATGACTAATTACCAACTATTGGTATTTTAATAAAAATAGTATATTAAAAATAATTGTATTTAATTTTTTATGCATTAACGAAAAGTAATATAATAAAAAATTAATATTTCCATAGCCAATTGGGTTTGGCTTTTCTACGAGCCAAACCCAATTGGGTTAAACACTGCTCTTGCACAGCTTGGAGTTGTGCGACCGGTTTTCCGGCTTCCATACGTGCCACTTCCTCGTGCAAAGAGGGAGGAGTTTGTGAAGATAGTTGAGGGGATAGGGCGCGAGTACTTTGTTGGAGACAAAGAAGTAGAGGTCCTGGAGGATGATGATTTCATCTTGGTTGGCCGGTATTGAAAAGTGATTCAGGAATGTGTTTGTTCTTTTCCCCTTTACAATGTAGTTGCAGGCAGTCGTACGAAATGATCTGCTCTGCTACTTTCGGTGAAGCTGCTGGTTTTGTCAGATCATAGCGAGTTGTTTGAGCTCATATGAGTGCACCAAAATAATAATAATAATAATAATAATAATATTTCTACAGGAAAAATGTATTGAAATGTAGCTTGGCTCAATATGTTGGAAATTATATTACAAACTATTGATGCAAAAATTTTTCCTCTGCATTTGAGTTCACATGTTGTGATATTGTGCAAATTTGCAATATCACTTTATAATAATTTTTATAGGTTTCTAGTATTACTTTATTATAATTTTTATAGGTTTACAATATTTCATTAGTAGATGATGAGAGATAATGATAAAAATATTTTGCATAGTAATTTACTGAATGTGCAGGTATTGTCTACACCTTCAATAAATTATATTGTGGGCACGGACCATGTTTGTGCCTCCACACCTTCAATTTTGCAAAATTTCACAAAACTAAATGTACATACTAAGTTTGCGCTTTCAAAACCTATTTTTAGAATAAATTTTTTTAAGTGCGATATTTCACAATTTAAAAAAAAAAAATAACAACATTTAAGTAGGTAACCTGACATTTTCAACATCGAGCTAATATCATAATCACCTAATCTCAAAATTAAAACTTATAAGTTTGGTATAGACTTCACATTTATTACTTGACACCCTCTCTCACTTGTAAATTAAGACTCGTGCTAAAGCTCATTAAGTGGATAATTTAACTAGATAAAGGTTGAATAATGATGCAGGATATAAACCTAAACCTCCTATACTATGAGTGATTGTATAATTATTCGTATTATTAATTTGATCACAATGTGTATTATACAAAGAGTAATACAGTAAGACTAAGGCTTTTATCTTTAATGCAATAGTGAAAAAACTATTCTAACGATAGTACGTAAAAAATACAGAATGCATAGTTATACTCAACAACTTCTCAACCCAGCAAATACTAGTGCAAACAAATCTGTCCAGAATGGGGTGGAGATATAACACATCGAAATGACAATTTTATCTGGTAAAT
>JBBMOL010000363.1:31526-54026 GCA_037954665.1 Laguncularia racemosa | reverse complement strand
AAATATAGTAAGATATTTATTAGTCTAGCTAAGATTCAAGATGGATGATAAGTTATTGTAGACTTGAAAAAGTGAATAAGATAGGAATAAAAAATAAATTGTTCATTATACCCCTGAAATTTATATCTTTCTCCACTTTTCATAACTGATATAAAACTCAATACATTTTACACGAATAAGGCATTTATGATAAAGATCATAAATAAGTAATTGAAATGGAGATATGATTTACTATTTATTATTTTAAGTAATAGTAATTTACTAGGAATGGCTATTCTATACTTAAATTCAACTTAACACTGTAATAGCAATTTTATATGAAATAAAGGGAAAATGAAATAGCTACTTTCTCTAAGTGAACATGCAGATTATTTTAGTGTATCATGAGAGCTCTAAGAAATTTATCTTTATATCTACATGAGGTATTAAGATGTTAAGTTTATGTTAGATGTAATAAGATATTTAATAATGTACTTAAGTAAGTAGATAACCTTGTTGCATAAAGTATTTACCTATTTTACTTGATTGGGTAGGTTTTGAGTAAGTGTTAAGAGTTACATGGTAGATTTTGAGTACAAATTTTCAGAATTTACTCCCATAAGATAGAGTATGGATATGAGGTCTTTCTATTATATACTTACTTTGAAACTGGTATTTTAAGATATACAAGGTAGAGATTCCATAATACTTTGTACCCGACCTATAAAAAATTATTAAATAATATTAATAGTGAATAATAAATGACAATATTATATTTTTTTGTTAATAAATGTTTTAGTAATATGAGAAAAAAAGACCTTAAGCCCATGAATTAATAGCTTTAAATCGTTAAACATAATATCATCTCTTTTACTTTATATTTTCTATTTTTACTTTATTCTTCCCCATTTTCCCTTCCCCTTAGTAAGATCACAAAAACTTAAAATAATGAAGGTAGGAAAAATTACTCTTTTTCAATTTCACAGATCTACAACATATTCTATGGGATTTGCATATGAAGATCTTGTATTATCACTTGTAAATTAATTTTTTGATATTATATAAACTTGAAATTTATAGAAAGAAATACAAAATTTACAAACTCTATAGTGTACCATGTATGTTGTAGGTTTTATAGGATGCATATTTTAAAGTGATTTTAAGGTATTAGGGGGTTGGTTTTATCTCTAAAAATTAGGACCTATACCTTTAAATAAAGTTTCATATTCCACCTATTATGATCCCACTCAAACCCAAGTGTAGCTAAGATTCAATGATAATTTGTAAAGTTGAAAAAGTGATTAAGATGTGGCTGGAAGTTAATAAAAACATTAAATCCAATAGCGAATATTTTCATTTGGTACAAGGAAAAGGTAATTTCTCATGAGCAATTTTATATTATCGAATATAAAGTACCCGATGAATTAAAGTGAAAATTCTTGAATCAAATAAACACATATGTTGAATTCAAGCTGATGAAGCTAGCTTAAAAACTTAAAAGGTTGGTGGGTTTGATTTAAACTTAAAATGTTCCTCGATAGACTTAATTTGATTCAGTTAAATTTCATATTAAGAAAAATTAAATATTTTTAATCTAGTCTATGTTGAAATTTAGGTTCAATTAAGTTTAATGTGAAGTTAAATTCAACTAGGAATCTAATAGATTATATGTTTACCACATTGTGTAGTTAGAAGCTTAAATTTAAGTCCCTAAGTTATTTCATGTCATGTTTGTAAGTGGAATGAATTGAAATAGAATGAAATAAATTGGAATGAAATTAAGACTATAATGATAAATTTATTTATTTATTTAGAAACACCAATGGAATAAAATGCATATATAGTAATATTTGTCAAAAGCGCCCTTAATTATTAAATATTATAATTAGATTAAAGGTTAAATAAGTAATTTTAATTAATGATAGTTGAAGAAGGCAAAATGAAATCATGATTCCATTCTACCCTGTCAAAGGTGGAATGACAATTCTTCTTGAAGTCAGAATCATGATTCCCCTTCAAGCTAGAGTTATTGATTCCAAAAAGATCACAATTTTGCCTTCTAAAAGTACATTCAAATAAGGGAAAGAGAATGGAACTCGAATCTCAATTTTATTTTAGATTTATTTTTGCATACCAAACATTGCATTAGGAGAAATGAGAAAAGAAAAGGGGGAGAAACCCACTAATAAAAAGAGAGCTCTTGATGAAGGAAACTCTCTAGCGGAGGGAAAGGAGAAAGATCTTCTCCAATCAAAGCAACTTTAACAATGAGTTGGGAGGTGCTTAACTCATTTTTTCATGTAAAGGACATAATTTATGAGGTCCTTATGCAATAATAACCTGTCCTTCAAAAGGTTGAGGTCTTTATTAGGACCCTAAAAATATACTTTTTTTTTCCTTATCTTTTGTTTAAATTTTATATTATAGGTCATATTAATAATATAAATAAATTTTAAGGACCTGTTTTAAGAATATGAAGAATAAAGTGAGAGGCCCTCAAATGAAAAAAAAAAGCCTAAAATACTGATGTGATAATTTAAGGCTATTATTATAATCCATTGAGTTAAAGATGGTCTTAGAAGACCTATAAATTTGTGAGTTTGAAAATAATCCAATTAGAATTGAAATCAATCCAAATAAATACTGAGCATATCTATTTATTTCATTGATGAGAAAAAAGCAAAGGAAAGATTCAGATTTATGTACTCTTCATGCAAAAAGGATCTGAATTTATCAAGCATGCATTTAAAAACTTGGTTTTGTAAATTGTTCTCATATTAGGGTATTCATTAATCTACAATTACTATTATCTAATGTTGCACCGATTAGCCTTACATTTATTTATGTGGGCTTGATAGAGCATCTTAGTTACCTAAGCCCTTAAACACATGCTTGACAAGTCTAGGTCATTTCTTTGGCATAGAGATTATAAATCTAGATTCTTAAATGTGCTAAACAAATTAGATCCTTCTTTTCATAGTCAGTGCAAACCTTAAACCCTTCTTTTAACATCAAACTTTCTTTTGCAAACTTTAAAATAAGAATAGTTTGCTTTTTATTTATTTATTTTAATGAGTTAATTGCTAAGTAATTGAATTTGAAAAGCAACTAGGTAAAATATATATGTCCATAGTGACAATAAAGGTGTTGTTACTTGGATTAAAGCTCAATAACTAATTATGTTCAATATGTCCACTTGGATTTAAACTCTTTATAGACAATGTAGGTGTGGTCATATATACATAAAATTTTGAGTATATTTTATATTAATTGATTATTATATAGAATTTTAAAATTCATATATGGAAAAATACGATGGCCTAACAGATCTAATTCTCTCACTCTCATTCTCTATCTCTTTTATTTATTAGGGAAGGGAAAATGGATGTTCATGTCATTGTGACATAAGGGCTTTCAGTCATCTCTAGTAAAAAATAATGAAAAATATAACTATATTTATATATAAACCATTTTATCTATTTTTTTCTTTCAATCCTTTTATTATAATGATAATAAGAAATCACTCAACTAATATATCACATTTAATCTATTGAATTATTATAGAGATATCTTTCGGTTACTACACATGTCAAGAAGCTACTTATGGTGAATATCTTTTAGCCAAAATTCGGAAGTGATCATGTAGAAGTAATTATTTATGTAATATATCCTGAAGTTACAAGTATTATACAACTTCATGTATTTTACTTTTAGTATGGAAGTTATGCTTGATTTTTAAACTTAATAGGTCCTGTGTTATCACCATAAAGATGTATGTTTTACTTGGATATTTTGTAAAACTAATTATTCACCAATTAACATATTTAAGAAACAAAATATAGAAAACTATGCTTAGGGGTTAAAGCTATTTAGAGCTCAAGCCTCCAGGTTTCTCTCTTCTTTTCTGCTGCTTCCATTTGTTATCTCCAGACGCAACAATCTCTCTAACAAGATCGTATGTTCCAACGTCGTAGATGAAAATTTCAGAAGCTACATGTACCAAGGAATGGGTGTGATGAAATAATCAAATACCCTCCCTTATTTCTTGAATTGCCAAAGCGGCTGTAGCTAAATCAATAACCAGAAGTTAACTGGCCGGTTGTTGTATATATTTTGTCGACACATCTGCTTACCGAACTTCTCACATTGCCCTTTTCAATTCATTGACAGAATCACTCAATCCATCATCGGACTCGGATTGTTAAAGTTGCATCAGATCATTTCAATGGTTAGATGATAAATTATAAAAGTTTTTTTTTTAAAAAAAAAGAAAAGAAAAGAAACTATGCTTAATTTGAAAATTTGTAAAAAGAAGTTTGATACCAGAAGAAGAGCATTAATTCATCCCAAAGTGGTTAGGCTCATATTGGACTTTGATTCGGATAAAGTTAAGGGTCAAGAGTTGAAGGATCAAACTAAGGTTGAATGGGATTGAATAGGGATCACTAGATTTTAAAAAATTATTTATATTTTAGTTAAATGGGTGTGAAATATTAAATTTAACTAAATCATATACTCAAATAATTAAAAACTTGATAGATCAATAGTTTGATTAAAATTCATCAAATCATCATCATCATCTCTTAATTAAAATCTTTATTAATCGTTGTTTGTATCTCTAATGGTACAAAGTGGGAAGAGATAATTAATTTTAGAATGTAGAATTTTGATGTGTACGTATATCTAGTAAATAGTATTTTACTATTTTGCCTTTTATATGATATTGTTTTATTTTTTTTTCCAATGTTTAGAAAAAAAATGTATGCATTATAACCCATTCAACCCTCATAAATCGTCTTAGTCAAGTTCAAACTATCTAGATTAATTGAGTCTGAATGAGTCTTCACCAATATGGATTTTTTTATTCAAATCGGTTTATCCTTATCTAATGATCACGATTAGACCAATTATAACATGACAAGTTAAAATGGATCCAACTACATTGGTCATGCTATTTATTCAAAGAAAGAACTTAATTTCTTGAATATACATTTAACGATTTAGTTTGTATTTTTATACAAAGAGTAACCTAGATTTCTTAAATCATACCTCTATCATATTCATGTTAGCAAATTTAATGTCAAAATGTACCATAGTATTAGTAGATAGATAGGGACTCAAAATAAAAATAGTTTATAAATCTAAAGCCTTAAATACATACCAATAAATCCAAGCTTTCTTTATATAAAGATTATAGATTTAGGTCTTCCCTTTAAATTCTCTTCTCCTTTTTCTTTATGGTAGAAAAGGAATAATTGCATGCATTTTTTCTAAGCAAAGTCAAAGACAAATTTTCTATGTTGTATATGTGTTTTTAATTAGATCAATTTAGTTTTTAATTTTTAATTTACATAGTAATGATAAAGATTTAATGATAATTGTAGGAGTATTGGTCTAAGTGCAAGGTCATAGACGTGCTGCATTGGAACTTGCTACATGTGACCTAAGGAGAGAAGCAACATGTATAAAGATGATTAGGGGATAAATGAGACAAGGAAGAGGAGTAGGCGATCTTAGATAAAGCTCGACACTATAATGACAAGTGAAAGTTTTTTAGAGTATTATAGTTTTAATCTTTTAAGGAAAATCCAACAGAGTAACGACATTTTTCCAAAGAAGCCTCCACTTTAAATATGGATGCATGGGGGTATTTACAAGATTTTGCTATGGATTTTGTCTGTTGGATGGTGATGACAATCAACAGTTCTTAGTGAATGAGCCTACATATGGGCTTTTCTTGGTTTAGGCCCATTAGTGGCTTCTAATTTGTGAGCTCTATTGAGAAAAGTTAGATCAGACTAGCTGATCCAATGAGCCTTACTCCAAGCCCACCATAGCAAATCTCCCCTAATCATCGCAAAACATAGACTTCACTCTTTAGGTCTTGTCACCTTAGCCCAAAGATTCAAATCTATTAAAATAATAAGCTAAAAGCCTACGAATCAAATTTAGCCCCCTCCATTTTGCCCCTTGACCAAAGTCCTTTAAACGAAGTTGAAAGGGTTTGGGCATCAAATCAGCCTTCTTAATGGTTAGGAAAATTGCTTAGCGCATGTGTGCTTATGGAATAGCTACATTGCTATCATATACACATTTGCATGATTCATATTACAAGAGCTTAGCATTGACATTGCATGTAATTTAGGTTTTTATCTCAGTGTGCACACTTGCAACACTATTTAGTTGTGCATGTTGCCTTTGACTAACCGAAGTCATAATGCCTCTTAAAATGTTGGTTAAGGAATGTTGAGCCAAGACCTTAGCTATTCTCTTAAGTGTAACCCAATTAAATTGCTTTCACTCCTTATTTGCTCGTGCCTTAGTCATGTAGCTAATAGTAAATCACTCCAATCATAATAGTAACATGGCAATGCCTTCGTTGATGTGAATATATGATTGTTGCTTGAGCTGTGTTTATCTTTCATAATGAACTGAATAATAATCTCTTGAATGATCAACGAGTCGTAATCATATATACGAGCTACTACTTGTGCAGTTAGCTTCAAACACTAGCTATTTTATTAAATCTCACATCATCATTGAAGCAAGATCATCTCTCATTTAATTAGTAATAAAACTCCGCATCAAGAATTCCCATCCATCCATTGAAGATAGTCGGGCCATTATAAGGTACATTGGTTACAGCACATAGGAATAAAATTGCCATCCCCCCACGTGAAATATGAACTAACGAGGCTTATAAAGGGTTATATGTCTTGTATTTATGTAACACCTTGAAACCTGGGCCATGCTACTGCTCGTCACATGTCTTTATCTCACAAGTACACGTTAAGGCTCTAAGTCAACTCTAATACACTTTAACCTGTAACTCCTATATAAAAGCATTTCACATATCATCGAAACTCAAATAATTACTTAAACCATATCAAAATCTCTAACGTAGCAGAAGTCTTTAAATGCCAAAATAATAATCTCAAAGATACTATCTATTACAGTTAAACAATATAAATCTCATAAAACTTAATCACCATAATAATAATGGTAATCTTCATCTTCCTCTCTCTATGGCTCACCTAAACTTAAGTCATCTTTTAGGTTCCCGTCTCCCCTAACACCTGCATCTAAAAAAGGTTCCTTGAAGGGTGAGCTAATGCCCAGTATGTATAACACAAACACACACGCATATATAAACACGAACAAGTATCACACACATTATGCAGTACTTAAACACAAACAACCATTTCCTTAATACATGTAGGTCCACAAGCATCAATAGGGTACTCATGAACTCCTTAACACACTAGAGCATGATTTAGTGATGGGAACTACAACTATGGGCCCTACACCCATGATCTCTTAACCCTTAAACTTGGTGATGAGAACTGCTACTATAGGCCCCACACCCATGTACACTTAAACCTTAAACTTGGTGATGAAAACTACCACTATAGGCCCTACACCTATGTTCACTTAAACTTAGTGATGGGAACTGCCACTATGGGCCCTACACCCATGTCTACTTAAACCACTTAATCAACATTCAACCCATATCATTTCTAAGCACGACTCCAAGGATCATTGGGGTGCCCCCTAGGGATCTACCACTATGGGCCCCTAAGCCAAGCCAAGTACGTACAACATACAACTTAAACACTTAACCTAAGTCATTTAACTTAATCAAGTTCAATACATAAACTAACTTAAATAAGCACAAATCATCACACAAGTTACACATACCTTCAATCCTAGTCATAAGCACTTCCTGGTCTTGGACTTAATCTAAATGGAAATCTATACAATCAACAGTTCTTCTTAGTATTCAATCTAAGATCAATATCATTTTCTTATTTCTCTTAATCCTATTTATTAAATTTCTCTAGGGCCTTATTAGCTATCTAGGTTACATGGAAATTAGTTTAATTTGAAGTTAAATAAATATATAATTAAGTTATACTTTATTTAACACAGCCATGTTGGGGACTGTGTTGCTTAACACAAGCTAAAGCACGACCGTGTTAGGGATCGTATATCTTTCGGTGTAAAATTTGGTTTCAACACGGTTGGAACACGACCGTGTTGGGAGGTCATGTTCTTCTCAATTCAACACGGTTGAAACATGACTATGTTAAGGGGTCGTGTTACCCTTGACTTAAGACGGTTGAAACACAACTAGGTTAAGAGGTCGTGTATCTCTTGATGCAACTTTTACACTCAACACGGTCTAAACACGACCGTGTAGGGAGGCCGTGTTACCCTTAGCTCAATATAGTTGAAACACAACCGTGTTGGGAGGCCATATATCTCTTGGTGTGCCTTTTGAATTCAACACGGTCAAAACACGACCGTATTGGTAGGCCGTGTTACCCTCGATAATCTCCATGAACCCTATTTCTTTTACTTCAAATTTTCCAAAACTTAATCCTCATTATTCCTAAGCTCAATTATGTTTCTAAAATGCGTAATTGCATCTAGATTATAAGGATTTTCATACTTACATCAACAATTCCACAAATCGCAACCTTAACTCGTTGATTCTTGTTCTCCTATTGTACTCTCTCACACTTCATGTTCTTTATGAACAAATGACACTCATAAACTATAAATTCCATTAATCCTCAATTGAAATTCATATGGAATTCCTTACCTTTTATCTTTGGAATTTGATCGCTCCTTTTTCCTTTCATCCTCTTAAGGTTTCTCATAGGGAGAATCTGTCCTCTATGGATGCTATTTCACTACTCGAAATGACAAAGAAGGCTCTCTAGGTTAATTTCAGTATTTATATCCTCTGTGTGAAATGTCCAATTTACCTCTTCAAACTTTCTAAAATTCCATTCTCGTCCCTAATTCTTTGTGATGATACATATATTACATAAATAAATAAATGATATTTTATGATATTACAATTTACTTTAAAAGGAATTAACCTGAGCAAATCTTTATTGATTTCATTGAACATATATCTAATATAATTTAGCATGTAGAGTTTGGCATAATTATACATGCCTGACATAACCATATGTTCAATGGGCCAAAGCTCATATCCAAATAATGTCCACAATTTCCTCATTCACAAACTTACCATTTTATAGCATGAAATCCTTACTATAGTAACCAAATGATCGTAACCCATGTCCCATTCATACGAAATGAAAAGAAATGCAGCCCATTAAAAGAAAAAAAAAATCTTAGCTATTATAGCTAATAAAATTGATTATAACGTATCACGTTGGGAGCATCATGTGACGCTAGTAGCTCTGCGCGAGATATCAAGGCTCGCTAATGACAAATTTTAATTTTTTTTCAAGCCATTAGTGTGATCAACTAGCCGTCTAGATTTGGTAAGAAATAACACTCATTTGCTAGCAATATTTTAGCTTTCGGTAGGCCACTTGCCGGAGTCATTATCCATTTCTTCAGTTCTTGTAATATATGAATTTTGTTTTTTGAGAATTATTTAATATATATATTATTATAACGTAAAAACCAAGGATAATGATGGAGATTTTATAAAAATCAATGAGCAATTTGCACATTGCACAAAAAGGAGTATATAAGCCTCATATGGCCTAACATTCCTTTCTTTTGTCATTTTAATTAGTAAACAAAAAAAGAACACTCAAGAGACACTCTTTACAAGAACCTAAAGGTGACTAAAGAAAAATGGTGTGGTTCAATTCCAATTATAAAAGGTAAGGATTTTATACAAGAATTTCAATTATGATTATTCAATTTAGAACTTATAGGTATCGTATGTGCATTAGGATTTGAAAATTGGGGAAAGGATAAAAAGAGCATGGGAATCCATCAATCAAGAGTACGACTGATGGAAGTATTAATGTAAGTAATCTAATCCATGTAATTTAAATAGATAGTACATGTTTTAGGGTTAAATTAAACATAGGGATAACAAGAATCGAGTTTAGAAGAATTTGGAGTAAAGAATTTAGGGTTCGTGGGAATTTATTGAGAGATACACGACCTCCCAACACAGTCATGTTTCAACTGTGTTAAACCTTAAACATAACAAGAGATACACAGTCTGCCTATACGGTCATGTTTCGACTGTGTTAAATATAGGACATATTGAGAGATACACGGTCGTGTTTTGAACTTGTTGAATACAAAGCATATTGAGAGATACACTACTTGTCTACACATCCTTATTCCAACCGTGTTGAAGTCAAAACTCACTAAAAGATACACGACCCTTGACACAATTGTGTATTAACCCGTGTTGAGCTACACAACCTCCTACATGGCCATGTTGAGTAAATGATAATTTAATTATATATCTATTTAACTTCTAATTAAGCTAATTTCCATGCAACCTAGATAACTAGTAAGACTTTAGAGAATTTAAATTAATAGTATTAAGAAAATTAAGAATTGATATTAATCTTAGATTAGTACTAAAAAGAGCTTGTTGATGATGTATAGATTTCAGTTTAGCTTAAGTTTAAGACTAGAAGTGCTTAAAGCTAGGATTCAAGGTACGTGTAACTTATGTGTTGATTCGTGCTTATTTAAATGAGTTTATGCATTGAATTTGATTTAATTAGAAGAATTGGCTTAAGTTTTTAAGTCGTATGCTATATGTGCTTGGCCCGACCTAAGGGCCCATAATGGCAGATCCCTAAGGAGTACCCTAATGATCCTTGTGTGATGTTGTCCTTAGTGGAATCGTGCTTAGAAATGATCTGGGCTGAAAACTGGATTAAGTGTTTAAGTAGACATAGGTGTAGGGCCCATAGTAGCAGTTTCCATCACCAAGATTAAGTGGCTTAAGAGTAGCATGGGTGTGAAGCCCGTAGTAGCAGTTCCCATCACCAAGTTTAAGGGTTAAGAGATCATGGGTATGGAGGCCATAGTGGCAGTTTCCATCATCAATTCATGCTTTAATGTGTTAAGTCTGTTCAGGGAGTCATGAGCACCTTGTTGTTGCTTGTGGACTTCAATTGTATCATAAAATAGTGCTTGTGTTTAAGTACTGCATAATGCATGTGAAAACTGTTCATGTTTGCTCATGCATATGTGCTTGTGTTATACATACTGAGCATTACCTCACCCTTCGAGAAAAAAAATTTTTTAGATGCAGGTATTGAGAGAGATGATAACCCAAAAGATAACCTAAGTTCGGGTTAACCACAAAGAGAAGAAGAAGATGGTTATCATTACTACTATGGTGATTAGAAATTTGGGAGAATTATGTTAATTGAATGTAATAAATAGTATCATTTGGAGAATGTTCATTTAAAGTTTTATAAACTTTTGCTGCATTAGATGTGAATACAGATTTATGAAATTGATTTTGAAGTTTTAGGTTGTATTGATTGTCTTTATACAAGAATTTTAGAATAAAAAAGTGTTAGAGTTGGTCTAGTGCCTTAACATGTTCTTATGAGATAAAGACACGTAGCGAACACTAGCGTGGCCTAGGTTTCGAGGCATTACGGCTTAAGTGGTATCGAAGCTTTAGGTTTATGATCTTTAGGGACTTAAGTTTTGATTTATAGAGCATTGGTCGTTGATCTTGAAGAGCCTAGGTAATGATCCTTAGAACTTTACCATGATCAATTGACATAAGTTTTAAACAATAGAGCATAAGATATGATCTTTAAAGGAATTACGCATTTGATCTGTAAGATAGTGAGACATGACGAGAATGGGAAAAAAATATGGGACGTTTACCTAATTATTTAATTATTTTCTTATGTTATTACTTTACTTACATTCTTTTAACTACTAAGTTATACATATGAATAGACCTTATGTGTAGTGGTATATGTGTATATACTTACACACTATGACACTAACCATGATTGATATTAACTTAAGTAGATTCAGTTGTCTCTTCTTAAATAGAATGCCTCTAAGAAGAATCATCGGATCAGGAGCTGGGAGGGGTGCTAAACATGACAACCCCAATGAGGAGGAAGTTTAGAATCTATAGCCACAAGGGAGAAGAGGTTAAATGGTTGAAGAGACTGTTTGGCTACTACATACTGTGAACCACCTAATGGGATTACTGGCACAACAACACTAAGTCCTTAATGTTCCACAGCATAGGAATGTTAATGAACCCATCAACTTTGATAGGTTCATTATAATAGCTAAAGAATTTAACCCCATAATGGATGACCCAATTGAGGTTGAGGATTGGGTATAGAAAATTAAGACATTTACTGCCTTTCAGATACCAGAAGGCAGGATGGTAAATTATGCTGAAGAAAACTATAGTAAAATGTTGGGCCTCGGTTGCTAGAGTTGCAAGAGAATGCATGAACAGGGCTGTATTTAAGGAACTGTTTTATTAGAGGTACTTCCCTAGCAACTCTAGAGATAGGATGGAGAATGAATACTACAATTGTGAAAAAGGGGACCAAACAGTTGAAGAATATGAGGTAGAGCTGAATCGCCTCATTTAATTTCTTCTTGAAAATGCACATAATGATGATTGGTGTCGAGCTAGAAGATTCCTAAGAGGTTTGGGCTTAGACTTACAACTTGCAGTGGGGGGATTTTAGCTAAATAAATATGCTAAAATGGTTGATAAGGTGAAGTACCTCAAGTAGAACAAGAAGATTATTGAAGAATAGAGGAGCTCCAGAATAGTAATAACTCTAAGAAAAAGACCTACCTCTAATAAAATGGGGAAAAATAGAGGTAAAAGACATCATGTGTAGCAAAGTAAAGCATAGAGTGCTACACCCCCTCCTCTCTAAATCAAATAAGTGCCTTTAATACTTCCTGCTGCAAGCCCAAATGTTAAATGTCCCAGATGCTATGGGCTTCATAAGTTGAGAGAGTGCAGATGACTAGAGGAGACATGCTTCTCTTGTAGGAAAACTGGACACATTAGTAGGCATTGCATTGAGAGGTTAGTCCCCCTAATTTTCTGTCATGTATGCAATCAGAGGGGACACAAGGTAGTCAACTATCCTCAAGGACAAATAAGAAATTAGGTAGGCCCAATCTAACAAGTAGCTAAACCTCTAGTAAGAGGACAAGGAAGTAGACCACAAGTAGGGGGTCCTTGATGGACGATCTGACCGTTCTAAACAAGTTTAAACCTCTACTCAATCCTAGCTTACGATCAGTTCTCAGGCAAGTGTACCTATCGACTAGCAGTATAGCATAGGAGTACGGGTATCGATCCCACGAAGACTTATAAGTACTAGTACTAACGATTCTCCTACTATCTAACCTCTCACTATTGATGATCTCAACTATCCTAATTATTGCCTAAACCTGAAAGAGACAAATAAAATGAAAAAAGTAAATGTATTCAAACGCTCCCTTAATTAATTTAATGATTTAAACATACCCTGCCCAAGATCCACCCCTAATTCTCATGCAGCTTTTATTCAATTCCAAACTATCCAATGATTAATACCTAATCTTTGATCCGCGGAGTTTCTTACACTAGATTAGAGTCTTTCTCAAGATCACTAATCCCTAATCCTAATTAAGCCAATTAAGATCTCTCTTCAATTAACAAAATCAAGATTGCAATAGAATTCTAGGACTCTCAATTGAACCAAACCGCAATGATCTTGTTCAATACAGAAGACCTCCTATAACCTATCTCTAGGATTACAAGGGGTCTTTTTATCCATGCAAGATCTACTCTATTACCGATTTCTCAATCTTAATAACAGAGATATAATTTCATCCTAATATTGCGCACATATCAAGATGAATAAACTATAATTGCAACATGAACAAACTCAAAGAATAGAATTAAATTATTGAACATCAACAATTCTGTCACATGACAATCAGGGGTTTCTCAAGGGAACGGGTATGAAACAATTAGCCACTCATGAATCTAATAAGAAGAGCAAAACATAAAATAATTGAGTCCATAAAGAAAATTCAAACACGAAATATCTTGGCTTCCAATCCAAGGACTATTCTGGCGGCAGCCTCTTGCAACAGCTTCTCTTCTCTAGGGTTTCTCTTGTGCTGCCTCCTCCTCCCTAATTCTCATTAGGGTTGTTCTATTTATACTTCTTAAGGCATGGCCGAGCATCTCCACCTGGAAAGATACGGTTGTATCTTTCCTTTTCCAAGTGAATCTCGTCAAGTGAATAATAGTCGCCTAGCACGCCCAACAGCACGGCCGGATTTCAAACCGTGTCGCCCTCTGGTCGCAAATATGTAACTCGTCAATCTTGCTCAGTGTTTGGCACGGCTCAGAGCACGGCCAGGGGCACGGCTAGCAGCACTGCTATCAACACGGCTAGAGGAACGGCTAGATTAGTACCCGTGCCACGTTCTGGAACTTTGCACTTCTTTGCAGTGTCTGCCACGGCTTCAACACACCCCTATCACGAGCCGTGCTTTTCTTCCAAGTGAAGCTTTAATCTTCAGGTGTGCCCACGGTTCATGACACGGCCGTGTCTTTCCATGTGTTGTCTGGGAGTAAATTTAACTCGATCTTTTAATCTTCAATTATGCTCCTTTTGTGATCTTTCTCCTTCTCTTTAGTATTATACCCTGAAACATGTATTTTCATCTGTTAAGTACCGAATCCACATTGATTTTATTCAAAAGACTATACAAATTCATTCTTAATGCCCATGATTTATAAGGGTTAATTTACTCTTATCAAATTTCCCCACAATTAAGGTTTTGCTTGTCCTCAAGCAAACATGGATTAAGAAAACCCACAAGACCAGTTCTCAATAAGTTCCTGCAATCAAGAAGATATTTTAGCGTCATCGATTTCATGCTACACCTTAATCATTGATAATCTTTACTCAATCTTGCCATTAGTTGTATACAAAATACAAATACTAAAATTCCCAAAACTAATCCAAGTGAATCAAACTTTTACCCTTATCATTTAAACTAAAATTCCCGGAGTTAGAATTGTCACAAGATCGATACTAGTAAAATAAAGTATACCATCCTTTTAACCACTGTTGTAAGCACACAACAGGGACTAAAGGCATGTTGTATCCACTTGTCTCCTAGCTCTTCCTTTTCTGTTTCATCAAATTCCTTTATTATTGAAGCATTTTACTAAGTTAACCGACCCATGTAACAAACTTTCGATCGATAATCCCGAGTTCATCACTCGAGTTAACAGACGTTATTCCCTCAGCGTAGAAGGCGTCCCTCGGATTTACTTGTTCGAGTCTAATTAACTCATTTACTTAATTAATTAAGACGGTTTCCTTGGTCAGTAAGTCCCAGACCAGGCGATCTTAGGCTACTAGGTTTTAAAAATACCCCTTCGAACCTCTACCATCTCAATCAATCAACCATCATTTATATAAGCTTCTTTTTTTTTTTTTTTTCAGAAACTTCTTCAAAAAGGAATCACCAAGTTACAAGTATCATTTACTCCTTCACTCTAAGTCATATAGCTTACCTACTGAGCAAAAAGAAGAACATACTAAACTTACTAATGACCTTAGTTCAATCTCACATCCCGAAAATAAAGGTTAAATGACAAGTAAGTTTACTTCACTTGGATTTCATCTTGTAATTTTAGCAACGTATCTCTAATACATAATAGGAGAATAAAGATGGTTAAAGATTTTCCACGGGGGTATAGATCAATCTCATCAGTTCTTGATTGTCAATAGTCATCATGGATTATACCTTAATTAGGAGGAAATTTCATTTTTGAATGCACAACCCTTGTATCCTAGTTTCGTTTTCCCAAACCCGCTTCCCCACACTTATAATAGACATTGTCCCCAATGTCCTCATGAAATGCAAAAAGGGAAACAAAGGATAAAAGAAAAAAGAAAACAAAAGGAAAACGAAAACTTCCCTGAATCTTTTACAACACGGATCTTCAATAGAAGGTTAAGCGGCGCACAAGTAGAGTCATGAGAACCTCTGCCAAACATAACGGGTCGGTATACTTGGAACGCCTGTATCTCACAACAACAGCAATAACAGAAAAACAAAACAAAAGAAACTCATCATTGACTGAACAATAAGCTAACTATCATCAGCATTTTCTATTTCAAACATTAGTGGTTGGTCAGTTTTCCAGAATCATACAAATCAGGACAGTAAAAACAAAAGTAAAATGGCTATTCTATACAATGGTCCAAATCTCCCGGGTTCAACTTCCATCGATCCACTCGCGAGGTCAGCTACTGAAGTCATCATCCGATGGCAATGGTATAGTGCCCGATCAGCGAGGAGAATCAGATCCAATCACCTCAGTATTCTGCGGAGTGTTTGCTTCGGCAGTCGCAATTGCGGGACTTTCATGTTGTGCCATGAAAGCTGCACCCGAGGATTCTCCAACATGAAAACCAGTATCATATGCACCACTCGAGTGACGGTCCCCTCCAGAAACCACCTGAGTAGCTTGTGATGCTACGTCCTCATCGCTAGAGCCACCACATGGGGGAAGATCTACCCCCAATTTCTCACCAATACGGGATAAACAGGTGACTAAATAACTCTTCAAGCCCTTCATCCGCTTTGACTGTTTGGCTTGTTCTCTTTTAATTCCTTCCAAGTCTGCCGTCAGTCTCTTTACCGAATCTGCTAACTCTTGATTTGGTCCGGCCTGCCCTCGAGCTTGCTCTTGCGCCTCACCCTGCTCGGGTTCTATCTCTGGCTCTTGTTGTTCGGCGGACATATCCATGATGCGAAACCTCCACCTCCGCAAAACACTCTCGGGGAGAGAGATGCTCCGTCCACAACTGTCCCTGGGAACCCGGGTTGGAAAAACACCGTAATTTTTCAGAATGCGAGTAATCCAAGAGCCGACAAAAACCTTGTGGTGCCCCAGATCGCATTGTTTTTTTAAACACCAAACGGCTACTAATCCGACATTAACCCGAGTACCCGTAATCATACTCCACAGCTGGTACAGGTCCGAAGCATTCACCACCCCTTGAGAATCACCTCTACCGGTGGTTGAGCGGGCCAGAATGTAATGGAGTACACGCACGGTAGGATCCCTTAAATGGCTCCCCTTAGATTTGGAAGGATCATACCCACCATTTCCCATACTATTCCACACTTCATGCTGCAGTAAGCCCCTAGGAAACGCATCAGGAAGCTGCGCAAATTCATTAGAGTCGATAAACTCCTCGTCATAAATACCCAAGCACTTGATGAAGTTTCTCATTTCAACACGGTGGTAACTCCCTTGGCAGTAGAAGGAGACCACGTTATCGAGATGGGTAGACCGACCAAAACTAAGCTTGAAGGTGGCGACAAAATCGTAGCTTATCGAAGAATACACGTCCTCCTCAATGCTCAGAAGTGCTCTCCAAGCGGGATCGTTCAAGAAATGATCAAATCGTTCCACTAACCCATACCTAGCTAGCACTTCCCAATCAACTACTACATTAGGCATAAATGTCTTCTTTTCTCGCACTAAATCATACTTACCTTCGTCTTCCCTCCGCAAGTTAAGAGGGTAGCGTCGCGTGGTCCTAGAAGAACCACCAGTTGAACGAGGTTGAGCATTTTTGCGCGCCACGGTCTTAGTTCTAGGCATCTTGACAATACCACGCTTGAGAAATCTCAAAAAAGTGATGAATGACGTTCTTCAACAGAGAGGGAAGGAAAAAGAACGAAGATGCAAAGAGATATAATGTGGGAATGAAGAGGGAAATGAAGGGGAAAGGTGTTTTATGTCTGGAACGTGCGAACCCTAAAAGGCTCTTGACGACACGGCCTAAAACCTGGGCGTGTTACAAGACGTGCCATCCACTGATCCAATTGAAAGAACATGAAAAAGGCTGACATTCTGGCACGGCTTATGGCACGGCTTGTGGCTTTGCCGTGCCTGTAACCGTGCTATACACTGCTCATTGTAAGAGAACTTAAAAAAATGTAACCTCGTGGCACGGCTTACGGCACGGCTTATGCCTTGGACGTGCCTGTAACCGTGTTATCCCCTGAACTGAAACACCTTTCACAAATGCCCGTACACTTGGATGGGACTTAGACCATATCGTACTCTCTTGAAAAACTACCACTCACAAATGTAATGATGAACCACTAATGTAATGATGATGATAGTAAAAAGAAAAACTAACCTAGTGAATGCATGGGTTGCCTCCCAGCCAGCGCTTTTGTTTAACGTCGTTGGCTCGACCTAAGGAATAAATGATGAACTTAACCATGATCTTCAATAGAGGGCTTCAATCTGGTGAAATCTCCTGCATCAAAATTCTCCCGCTCTGTTGTTATTCCGAGTTCATCTTTGCCATCAAGATGAGTCAACATTTCTTGTATTGCACAATCTTCTGTCTCGTCAATATCGCATACTCTCAAACTCAACTCTAATGGATCCTTGCATAAAATATCGTCCACAACGGTATCAGTTACATCAATCACATGACAAGTATCATCAGAATCTACCGATTTCTTCGTCACAGCTGGGGTTTGTATCACTAACTCGTCTCCCCCAATGCGCAGCGCTAATCGACCCTCAGCCACATCAATGTTTGCTCGGGCTGTGGCTAAAAAGGGGCGTCCCAAGATCAAAGGAACTTCAGTGTCGACATCCATGTCCAAGATCACAAAATCAACCGGGAAGATGAAAGTTTCTACTTTTACTAACACATCTTCAATAACCCCTCTAGGAAACTTCACTGATCGATCTGCTAATTGAAGGCTCATCCGTGTAGGCTTTGGCTCACCTAATCCCAGCTTTTGAAAGAGGGAGTATGGCATCAAGTTTATGCTAGCCCCTAGATCTGCTAATTCTTTTTCTACGGGTAAATTACCAATGGAACATGGTATGGTAAAACTTCCTGGGTCTTTCAATTTCTTTGGAAGCTTGTTTAGTAAAATTGCAGAACAACTCGCACCAACTGTTGCAGTGGAGATCTCTTCCATCTTCTTCTTATTAGATAGTAAATCTTTCAAGAACTTGGCATACCGAGGCATCTGAGAAAGGGCTTCCACAAATGGTAAGTTGATATGTAACTGTTTGAACACATCCAAAAACTTACCGAAATGTTCCCGATCCTTGTCGTTCCGCAGCCTAGCAGGATATGGCAATGGGGGTTTATAAGGCTGGACAATAGGTGTCTTCTCAGCTTCCAAGTCTTTTGTTCTTCCCTCTATAACTCTGCCCTTCTCTGCTTTATCAGTAGTTTTGCCTTTATAAACAGTCTCATTCCCCTTCCTATTAACAGAGGTTTCCCCACACTTGTCTGATTGCACTTCCTTTCCACTCCTAAGAGTTACTGCCTTCACGTGTTCCCTTGGGTTGGTCTCTGTATTTCCAGGCAGAGACCCTTGCGGTCGCTCAGCAAGCGCTTTAGAAATCTGCCCCATCTGGTTTTCCAAGTTGTGGATTGAGGCTTCATGATTCCTTAGAGCGGCCTCAGTGGATTGATGGCGTTGCTCCGACACTTGAATGAACTTCGCAATCATATCCTCAAGGTTAGATTTCTTTTCTTGGAAAGGAGGTGGAGCTGGTCTTTGGAATCCTGGAGCAGGTGCATTACCCCTTTGAAATTGCTGATTACTCCAGGAGAAATTGGGATGATTACGCCATCCTGGATTATATGTGTTACTATAGGGGTTGTTCTGTGGTATTGTGGGATTCCCCACATACTCAACACGCTCTGTCACTTCAGATACCACATTGTTGGAATGAGGTTCAGTTGAATAGTATTGGTATGGCTGAGATAAAGCCATCCCTTCAACTTTTGAAGCGAGTGCATCTACCTTTGCTGCAATTGCTGTCATCAAATCGACTTCATAAATGCCCGCTGCCCTGTGCCTTTGTCTACCATGGCTCCATTGGTGATTATTTTTGGCCATGTTCTCAAACAAACTCAACGACTCCTCCGACGTTTTCACATTCAAAGTACCCCAGCCGCAGCATCAATTGTTTGCCGAGTTGCATAGTCAAGCCCGTTATAGAAGGTGGAAACTTGCAGCCAATTAGGCATTTGGTGATGTGGACACCTCCTAAGAAGATCCTTAAATCTAATCCATGCTTCATGTAGAGGCTCGTGATCTAGTTGGGTGAATGATGTGATATCATTTCTCAACTTGGCAGTTTTCGATGGTGGGAAATAATAGTCCAGGAAAGTCTCCGCCATCTGGGTCCAAGTGGTGATGGAATCCCGGTTTAGTGAACTAAACCACTGCCTTGCTTTCCCTCGGAGAGTAAAAGGGAAAAGTCGCAATTTCAGGGCTTCCTCAGATACTCCATTTTGCTTGACAGTTGCACAAATATCCAAGAACATCTGAATGTGCGCATGAGGATCCTCGTCAGATAAACTGTCAAACTGGCATTGGTTGTGAATCATATGCATTGTAGAGGCCTTGATTTCGAAGTTGTTGGCCTCTATTGCTGGTTGCACAATACACGACCCAGTGCTGCTCAGAGTAGGACGAGCGTATTCAACCATCGTTCTTCGTTCATCTGCCATTGGCTCAGTTTCTCTCAATCGCCTTCTAAAGGTTTGGTCAATTTCAGGATCAAAGTCAAGCAGCTTAGATGAAGAGCTCCTTGTCATAAACCGCGACAAACAAACTATGAGCTTAGTTTCCTCAACAAATTTGAATGGAAGCACGAATGAACTTAAAGTAAATAAATAAAAATAAAATAATAAAAATAAAATAGTTAAAGTAGTAGGTGTCAAGTTTTCCTAATATTATAAGTCCCCGGCAACGGCGCCAAAAACTTGATGGACGATCTGACCGTTCTAAACAAGTTTAAACCTCTACTCAATCCTAGCTTACGATCAGTTCTCAGGCAAGTGTACCTATCGACTAGCAGTATAGCATAGGAGTACGGGTATCGATCCCACGAAGACTTATAAGTACTAGTACTAACGATTCTCCTACTATCTAACCTCTCACTATTGATGATCTCAACTATCCTAATTATTGCCTAAACCTGAAAGAGACAAATAAAATGAAAAAAGTAAATGTATTCAAACGCTCCCTTAATTAATTTAATGATTTAAACATACCCTGCCCAAGATCCACCCCTAATTCTCATGCAGCTTTTATTCAATTCCAAACTATCCAATGATTAATACCTAATCTTTGATCCGCGGAGTTTCTTACACTAGATTAGAGTCTTTCTCAAGATCACTAATCCCTAATCCTAATTAAGCCAATTAAGATCTCTCTTCAATTAACAAAATCAAGATTGCAATAGAATTCTAGGACTCTCAATTGAACCAAACTGCAATGATCTTGTTCAATACAGAAGACCTCCTATAACCTATCTCTAGGATTACAAGGGGTCTTTTTATTCATGCAAGATCTACTCTATTACCGATTTCTCAATCTTAATAACAGAGATATAATTTCATCCTAATATTGCGCACATATCAAGATGAATAAACTATAATTGCAACATGAACAAACTCAAAGAATAGAATTAAATTATTGAACATCAACAATTCTGTCACATGACAATCAGGGGTTTCTCAAGGGAACGGGTATGAAACAATTAGCCACTCATGAATCTAATAAGAAGAGCAAAACATAAAATAATTGAGTCCATAAAGAAAATTCAAACACGAAATATCTTGGCTTCCAATCCGAGGACTATTCTGGCGGCAGCCTCTTGCAACAGCTTCTCTTCTCTAGGGTTTCTCTTGTGCTGCCTCCTCCTCCCTAATTCTCATTAGGGTTGTTCTATTTATACTTCTTAAGGCATGGCCGAGCATCTCCACCTGGAAAGATACGGTTGTATCTTTCCTTTTCCAAGTGAATCTCGTCAAGTGAATAATAGTCGCCTAGCATGCCCAACAGCACGGCCGAATTTCAAACCGTGTCGCCCTCTGGTCGCAAATATGTAACTCGTCAATCTTGCTCAGTGTTTGGCACGGCTTAGAGCACGGCCAGGGGCACGGCTAGCAGCACTGCTATCAACACGGCTAGAGGAACGGCTAGATTAGTACCCGTGCCACGTTCTGGAACTTTGTACTTCTTTGCAGTGTCTGCCACGGCTTCAACACACCCCTATCACGAGCCGTGCTTTTCTTCCAAGTGAAGCTTTAATCTTCAGGTGTGCCCACGGTTCATGACACGGCCGTGTCTTTCCATGTGTTGTCTGGGAGTAAATTTAACTCGATCTTTTAATCTTCAATTATGCTCCTTTTGTGATCTTTCTCCTTCTCTTTAGTATTATACCCTGAAACATGTATTTTCATCTGTTAAGTACCGAATCCGCATTGATTTTATTCAAAAGACTATACAAATTCATTCTTAATGCCCATGATTTATAAGGGTTAATTTACTCTTATCAGTCCTAAACAAAGAGTTCCTACCAGGGTATTTGCCATTCACTAGCATATCCCTAACATAGACAACATTGCAGGTATGCTTCTAGTACACTCCTGCAATGCATATGTACTGTTTGATATTGGTGCGTCTATATCCTGTGTGTTTAAGAATTTTATATGTGCATGTGCATTAAATGTAGAAAACATGAATGACTGTCTAGCTGTTAGTACTCCCATGGGAGTAAGAGGATGAATAAGTAGATTATGCAGGAGAGTAGGAATAGAAATACATGGTAAGGTGATGCTAGCAAACCTCCTAATATTGGAGATGATAGAATTTGACATTTTTCCAACTGTC
>JBBMOL010000363.1:0-31026 GCA_037954665.1 Laguncularia racemosa | reverse complement strand
CCATAATCAAGATAAGCATTTGACATTATAAATAAATGGCTAAATTGAGTCCTATTCACAATCTACACACTTCTTTAAAAAGATCTCGATACATCAATGTAAAATACTCTAAGCACCAACTATTCTCAGTACTCTAATCCTCTAAAATCAAACTAACCCTAGCAATGCTCAAAAGACTTCAAATGATAATCTTTACTTAATCATATAATAGTACAAGTACTCTTCGTCATCTTCATCCCGCACATATGTACTTAAGTGATGGGAATTTTTCCAATAACCTAGATGTTTTTAAAACTCAATTTAGATGATGATCTAAATCACTCATATTTCACCTCATTTCTTTTATCTAATAAATGTTTGAGTAATAATCTTACAGGTACAATAATATTTCTTTGCAGGATGCCAAATGACTTACATTTGTTGATCGCTACGAGACATCATCAGATTATTATCTAATGGCCCGTTGTGATTAACATCGCTTTGAAGCATTGGCTCTTTGAGGATTTATATTATTTTTGTATTTTGTAATTGTTTTTTAGATCATTTTATTTTGTAATTTTCTTTTGGGACACATTCATTTGTTTGTAATTATCTTTAAAACTGGCCACCCTAAAAGTGGTATTGATACCAGAAACCACCGCAGTTGTGCTTGAGAACCCCTTTGGCTATTATGGATCCCCACAACAACAACACGAAAACCTACGGATCTAATTGGAATCAAACCCTAAGATAGTTTAGATTTAGGTTTTCTTAGACGGATCGATGAACAAGCTAGAACTAATCAAGCCCTAACCTTGAAACTCTCCGTAGGAAAAGATCGATCAACTCTCTCCTGAAAGTTTCTTAGCATGCATTCAATCAAGAATGCAAGGAATTGAAGCGACAAGCTTTCTGGTATTTCAAAGATGAAAAAAACTCCCCTTTACATCGTCTTATCTTGGTATATATATGAAGACATCCAAGCAATACATCATAATTCACGAAATAAGGAAAAATACAACATAATTAAACGATGGCCGGCTATCAAGGCCGGCTCAAGGCCGGTGGCGTATATTTAAAGGCCGGCTTCAAGGGCGGTAGCCTTGATCCTGGACCAGTTCTTCCCACTTGATTTCCATCACATTAAGTTCCCTTTGATCATCCCATACCCCGAAGCTTTGGATTCCTTGAAGCTTCTCACTTGTGATGTTTATCAAACCCTGTACATGAGAAATTAAGATTTGTTGCAGCTTCTTAGCTCGGGATCTTGTGATTGGTCCTTGAGGTTGGCTTATTGGACTTGAATCCCTTTGAACTTCAACTTCAGCCACTTGACTTTCTTCTTGATTCAACCCTTGAACTTGGGATAGTGGCTCTTCCATAACATTCCCCCTCTCCTCAAAAGGATTCATCCTCGAATCAAAAGCATCACCTACATCAAAAGGACTCAAGTCAGCGACATTAAAAGTGGCATTAATGTTATACTCACCTGGTAAGTCAACTCTGTAGGCATTGTCATTGATTCTCTCAAGTATCTGAAATGGACCGTCGCCCCTGGGGTTCAACTTGGATTTCCTCTGTAATGGAAACCTCTCCTTGCAAAAATGCACCCAAACCCAATCTCCAGGCTGAAAAATCATAGGTCTCCTGCCCTTGTTCACCCTTGAAGCTACCTTGGCATTTTGTTTCTCAATCCTACTCTTTACCTGTACATGTAGCTTTCTCATGAAATCTGCTTTAGAATCAGCATCAAAACTCACAAACTTGTTAGGTGGCAATGGCAATAAATCAATAGGAGTCAGTGGATTAAAACCATACACAATCTCAAATGGTGAACAATGAGTAGTGCTATGTACAGCCCTATTATATGCAAACTCCACAAATGGTAAGCAATCCTCCCAAGTCCTAATGTTCTTCTCTATGATTGCCCTCAACAACTGAATTAAAGTCCTATTAACCACCTCAGTTTGCCTATCAGTTTGTGGGTGACAGGTAGTTGAAAACATCAGTTTAGTTCCCAACCTTCCCCACAATACTCTCCAAAATGACTCAAAAATTTTACATCCCGATCACTAACAATGCTCCTAGGTATGCCATGCAGACGTACTACCTCTTTAAAGAACAAATCAGCAATGTATATAGCATCATCAGTTTTATGACAAGGAATGAAATGAGCCATTTTACTAAACCTATCAACCACAACAAAGATGCTATCACTACCCTTCCTAGTCCTAGGTAACCCAAGCACAAAATCCATAGACACAGCAGTCCAAGGTTCATCAGGAACAGGCAGTGGTGTATACAGTCCATGTGGTTTCAGTTTGGATTTTGCCTCCCTACATGTGATACAGTGTTGACAAACTTTATGCACATCATGTCTCATGTCAGGCCAAAAAAAAATGTTGAGTCAGCATATCATAGGTCTTGTCTACCCCAAAATGCCCCATTAAGCCCCCTCCATGTGCTTCCTTAACTAGTAATTCCCTCACAGAAACTCTAGGAATACACAACTTACTTTTCTTGAACAAGAATTCATCAGACACATAATAATCATTCATCCTATTCCCGTCAATACAAGCAGCAAAAATCTCAGAAAAATCAACATCATGTGGGTACAGCTCCTTCACCAACTCAAATCCTAACAAAGATGTACTAAGAGAGTTAAGTAAAGTGTACCTTCTTGACAGCGCATCAGCAACAATGTTCTCCTTACCCTGCTTGTACCTGATCACATAAGGGAAGGTCTCAATGAATTCCACCCATTTAGCATGTCTCCTATTCAGCTTATCTTGGCCTTTTAGATGTTTTAGGCTCTCATGGTCTGTGTGTATAACAAACTCTTTAGGCTATAGATAATGTTGCCAAGTCTGCAGTGAGTGTACTAAGGCATACAGCTCCTTATCATATGTTGGGTACTTCAATGCTGCCCCACTCAATTTTTCACTAAAATACATTAGTGGCCTGTGATCCTGCATTAATACAGCTCCAATCCCTATGCCACTAGCATCACACTCAATCTCAAAAGTTTTATCAAATCAGGCAAAGCAAGCAATGGTGCATTACACAATTTATTCTTAAGTTCATTGAAACCATGTTCTTATGCATCACCCCAAGTAAAACTAACATTCTTTTTCACAAGTTCATTCAAAGGTGCGGCTATTGTGCTAAAATCTCTAATGAACCTCCTATAGAAACCAGCAAGTCCAGGATAACTCCTCACCTCACTAGAAGTCTTAGGTCTAGGCCACTCTTTAATGGCTTTCATCTTCTCTTCATCAACCTCTACTCCTTGACTAGACACAATAAATCCTAGAAAATTAACCCTATCCATGCAGAAACTACACTTCTTAAGATTTGCAAACAGCTTTTCCTCTCTCAGTTTTGTTAACACCAAACTCACATGCATAACATGATCATCCAAAGACTTAGAGTAAATCAAGATATCATCAAAATATACCACAACAAATTTACCTAAGTACTCACGCAGCACATAATTCATCAGTCGCATAAAAGTGCTAGGTGCATTAGTAAGACTAAAAGGCATGACAAGCCATTCATACAAACCAAATTTAGTCTTAAATGCAGTCTTCCATTCATCTCCTACTTTCATGCGTATCTAATTAATAACCAGATTTCAGATCAATTTTTGTAAACAAGCAAGAACCATACAATTCATCTAACATATCATCTAACCTAGGAATAGGGTGACGATACTTTACAGTGATTTTGTTGATGGCTCTGCAATCTACACACATCCTCCAAGTCCCATCCTTCTTAGGCACTAGAATCACAGGAACTGAACAGGGACTCAGACTCTCTCTTACATACCCTTTCTCCAGCAACTCTTCAACTTGTTTCTGGATCTCCTTGGCTTCACTGGGATTAGTTCTGTATGCAGGTCAGTTGAGTATGGCAGCTCCAGGGATGAAGTCAATTCGATGCTCTATGCCCCTGACTAGTGGAAGTCCACTAGGTAACTCCTCTGGAAATACATCTCCAAAATCCTGCAACAAATCAAAAAACACACTAGGCAAACATGGGTTAATGTCATTAGTGGCCAAGCAAGCCCCTTTGTACAGAAGTACAAATATAGGTCTATTGGCACTCAAAGCATTCCTAACCTCACTGGACCTAACAATCAAGCTCACATTTTTACTCTTTTTCTCTCCTGGTCGATTGTTGTCTTGCTTTTCACTCCCCTCTTTCTTTTCACTCTTCTCAATTTTTCCACTCTTTTGATTTTTACTCTTGTTTTTCTCTTCTTCTGAAGTGCTCTTTCTACTCTCCTTCTCTTTACTTTCGGCCTCCACTCTTAGCCTCTCCAATTTACATTGGTCCTCATACACTTCTTTAGAGGACAGTGGTGCCAAAATGGTTTTCCTGCCATCCTTAGTAAAAGAGTACCTATTGAGATATCCATCATGTAAGGTTTTCCTATCAAACTGCCATGGTCTACCTAACAAGATGTCACCAGCATGCATAGGAACAACATCATAGAGCACCTCATCACAGTATTTGCCAATGGAAAAAGAAATAAGGACTTGCCTGTTCACCTTAATCTCTCCACAGTCACTAAGCCACTGAAGTTTGTATGGCCTTAGATGTGGTATAGTAGGCAATCCCAACCTGTTAACTAAGAGTGTACTCACCACATTAGTACAACTCCCTCCATCAACAATCACACTACATGCATTTCCCTAAACATGGCATCTAGTATGAAACAGATTCTCTCTCTGTTCCTCAGGACCATCTTCCTTTAGCTGGGTACTCAGTGCATGCCTAGCTACAAATAGGTCACCTCTCACAGCCTCCTCAACACTACCAGCATCACTACAAGCCTCCAGCTCGGGCATGTCATCATCTGCACTCTCATTATCATCTGTCACAATTTCTCCATTTCTTATCACCATTGTTCTCTTATTAGGGCAATCCTTGCTAATGTGCCCTACACCCTGACACTTCCAGCATTTAATATCCCTGTTCCTGCCCTTGGGTTTAGCCTCCTTAAGTTTCTCAGCTTAAACCCTAACTACCTTTCCCTTTGCAACATCAGTAGTAGGCTTACTTCCCTTAAGATCAGACTTTCCATAACCCTTCCATGCAAAATGAGAACTGGAAGAAGGTTTGGAAACATACCTGTATGGACCTCTGCCCTGGAGTTGTCTCTCAATTTTGATAGCTAGATGCACCATATCCTCCAACTCCACATAATGTTGCAATTCTACCCTATCAGCAATTTCTTTGTTTAAACCACCCAAGAATCGTGCCATGGTGGCCTCCTCTTCCTCATCCACATCAGTCCTGGTCATGATCATCTCCATCTCTTTGTAGTAGTCCTCCACACTCCTACTACCTTGTCTCAACATTTGCAACCTTTGCATAAGTTCCCTGTAATAGTACCTGGGAACAAATCGCTTTCTCATCACAGCCTTAAGATCATGCCAGCTATCTATAGGATACTCCATGTTCCTCCTTCTGTTGGTCGCCAGTTGATCCCACCACGAGATAGCATAATCTTTGTAAACACCCCATTTTTGCCCTAGGAATCAATAATTTTCAATAATAATCAATTTTCAATTTTCCCAATTTTTTCCAATTTTTCTCTAATTTACCAAAAATAATAAAAATATTCAAAAAATAAAAATAAATAGGAAAACACATCAATTTTGAAAAAATGATTTCAGAAATAGCAGTAATAAATAATAAACAATTTTTACAAAATTTGGAATTTTCAAAAAATACAAAAAAATAGAAAAATCGCATTGCATATATGCAATTTGCGAAATTAGAAAAATCAGGAAAGTGGGCTAGCTCAGCTGGTCCGGACCATGGGCTAAGGCGCGGTGCGGGTGCGAGATCAGGGGTTCGAATCGCGGGAGGAGCAGTTTCCACGTTTTGCAATTTTTTTACTTATCCAGGACACGTGGCAGCATCCGATTGGCTGGAGGAAACGCACGCACCGGGCGCGTGATCGTCGTCTACCTCGGGTCCGAGATCGCCGGCAGAAGAGAAAATTCGAATTTCGGCCGTTTCAATTCGATTTTTTGCACAAATCCAACAGATCTTCAACAGAAATAAGATAAACATTATCTAATTGGAATCAAATCGCAACAAATCAAAGGATTTACACAAATCGGAGTTGGTTTTTCTAACCGAAAATCCGATCAGCTTCAATTGGAGGAAATCCGAGCTTATCCAGCTCGGTTTCAAGTGTCTATATATAGGAATCGAAGGGAGGAAGCCAAAGGAGGAATCACAATTGAGAGAAAGTGAGGAAAGAGTGCAAATCGGAGAGCATCGGAGGAGACCCAAAACCGCGAAGCACCGGCCGAAGTTGAACCACCACCAGGAGGCGATCTGGGAGCAAACCACCGCCACCATTGGATTCAGCAACCTCGAGAAGCTAGGATTCGACATCTCACTCGCTGCAAAAGGCCACCGGAATGCCGTGAATGAGCCTTCCCCACCGCCGTGTCCGATCGATCCGACCAAACCCGATTCGACCCGACCGACCCGACCTGCGCACCGACCCGAATCTAGGTAAATCGGGTTTTCCATATTTTTTTATTTTATTTATTTATTTATTATGTGTTATTTATTATTTTGTTATTTCTTTAGCCATTTATTTATTTGTTGGTTTAGGTTTTATTTTCAATAAATAGGAAAATGTAGAAATTAGGTTTTTTAGGATTTAATAATGTAAAATAAATAATAAAATATAGAAAAATAATAATAAAATTTTAGATGTCAAAATAGGATAGATAATAAACTAAAAATCACGAAAATCAATAAAAATTCCCAAAAATCCCAAAAATCACGAAAATCAACAAAAATTCCCAAAAATCACAAAAAACCCACAAAATTCTCAGAAATCACAAAAATAAAAAAAAATCATAAAAATCATGAAAATCATAAAAAAAAATTCAAAAATTATAAAAGAATCATAAAAAATGAGTTTTAGCACTTAGAAAAATCCCTTTCTTCAAATAAATCCAAAATTGATGTTTTTCCTAAAATCATTTTCAAAATAAAATCAAAGCTTAGGCTTAGAAGGCTTTTTTTTAGAAAAAAATCCCAAAAATGGTAAGAACATAAACTAAAAGAGGTTTCATAAATTAAAATTCACCAAACCAACTTAAGGTTTTCAGAAAAGCGAACTACGGCTTGTTTGATCCTGAGTAACAGGTACGTAGGCACCCATTCGGGTCAACCCATAAAATGAATGAAAAATCATTTTCTTAAAATAATTCAAAAACATAAAGTAACAGAAACACAATAAAACACATTTCTAAAGAGAAACATTTTCAGGAGATTAGGTGGTAACCGTAAAGGTTTTAATAGGTTAGCCTCAGGACTTAGAAACTCTGGTTTTCCCTTTTCCTCTTTTCATAAAAACGAGAAGAGGAAATAACGGGGACTAGTGGTCCAAATTAAGACTAATCCGCTCCTTTAGTCTTAATTCAATATTTCCCAACAACAGTTAGGTGGCGACTCCAAAAATCAAACGAAATTCCTAACTCAAGTCGAGGATCTATATTAGATGAGCATAGGGTCTAGTGTAGATCGGATTAGGAATGGGAATTCAAAAATTAGACTCGACAGGTGATAAGAGTAAATTAACCCTTATAAATCATGGGCATTAAGAATGAATTTGTATAATCTTTTGAATAAAATCAATGCGGATTCGGTACTTAACAGATGAAAATACATGTTTCAGGGTATAATACTAAAGAGAAGGAGAAAGATCACAAAAGGAGCATAATTGAAGATTAAAAGATCAAGTTAAATTTACTCCCAGACAACACATGGAAAGACACGACCGTGTCATGAACCGTGGGCACACCTGAAGATTAAAGCTTCACTTGGAAGAAAAGCACGGCTAGTGATAGGGGTGTGTTGAAGCCGTGGCAGACACTGCAAAGAAGTGCAAAGTTCCATAACGTGGCACGGGTACTAATCTAGCCGTTCCTCTAGCCGTGTTGATAGCAGTGCTGCTAGCCGTGCCCCTGGCCGTGCTCTGAGCCGTGCCAAACACTGAGCAAGATTGATGAGTTACATATTTGCGACCAGAGGGCGACACGGTTTGAAATCCTGCCGTGCTGTTGGGCGTGCTAGGCGACTATTATTCACTTGACGAGATTCACTTGGAAAAGGAAAGATACAACCGTATCTTTCCAGCTGGAGATGCTCGGTCATGCCTTGAGAAGTATAAATAGAACAACCCTAATGAGAATTGAGGGAGGAGGCTGCACGAGAGAAACCCTAGAGAAGAGAAGCGGCGGCCAGGAGTTGTTGCCAGAAGAGTTTCGGATTGGAGGCCAAGATATTTCGTGTTTGAATTTTGTTTATGTATTCAATTATTTTATGCTTTGCTCTTCCTATTGAATTCATGAGTGGCTAATTGTCTCATACCCGTTCCCTTGAGAAACCCCTGAGTATCATGTGACAGAATTGTTGATGTTATGTTCAATAATTTAATTCTATTCTTTGAGTTTGTTCATGTTGCAATTATAGTTTATTCATCTTGATATGTGCGCAATATTAGGATGGAATTATATCTCTGTTATTAAGATTGAGAAATCGGTAATAGAGTAGATCTTGCATGAATAAAAAGACACCTTATAATCCTAGAGATAGGTTATAGGAGGTCTTCTGTATTGAACGAGGTCATTGCGGTCTAGTTCAATTGAGAGTCCTGGAATTCTATTGCAATCTTGATTATGTTAATTGAAGAGAGATCTTAATTGGCTTAATTAGGATTAGGGATTATTGATCTTGAGAAAGACTCTAATCTAGTGTAAGAAACTCCGCAGATCAAAGTTTGGATATTAATCATTGGATAGTGTGGAATTGAGTAAAAGCTACATGAGAATTAGGGGTGGATCTTGGGCAGGGTATGTTTAGATCATTGAATTAATTAAGGGAGTGTTTGGTTACATTTACTTTGTTCATTTTATTTGTTTCTTTCAGGTTTTGGCAATAATTAGGATAGTTGAGATCATCAATAGTGAGAAGTTAGATAGTAGGAGAATCGTTAGTACTAGTACTTATAAGTCTTCGTGGGATCGATACCTATACTCCTATGCTATACTGCTAGTCGATAGGTACACTTGCCTTAGAACTGATCGTAAGCTAGGATTGAGTAGAGGTTTAAACTTGTTTAGAACGGTCAGATCGTCCATCAAGTTTTTGGCGCCGTTGCTGGGGACTTATAATATTAGGAAAACTTGACACCTACTACTTTAACTATTTTTTTTATTATTTTATTTTTATTTATTTACTTTAAGTTCATTCATGCTTCCATTCAAATTTGTTGAGGAAACTAAGTTCATAGTTTGTCTGTCGCGGTTTATGACAAGGAGCTCTTCATCTAAGCTGCTTGACTTTGATCCTGAAATTGACCAAACCTTTAGAAGGCGATTGAGAGAAACTGAGTCAATGGCAGATGAACGAAGAACGATGGTTGAATACGCTCGTCCTACTCTGAGCAGCACTAGGTCGTGTATTGTGCAACCAGCAATAGAGGCCAACAACTTCGAAATCATGGCCTCTACAATGCATATGATTCACAACCAATGCCAGTTTGACGGTTTATCTGACGAGGATCCTCATGCGCACATTCAGATGTTCTTGGATATTTGTGCAACTGTCAAGCAAAATGGAGTATCTGAGGAAGCCCTGAAATTGCGACTTTTCCCTTTTACTCTCCGAGGGAAAGCAAGGCAGTGGTTTAGTTCACTAAACCGGGATTCCATCACCACTTGGACCCAGATGGCAGAGACTTTCCTGGACTATTATTTCCCACCATCGAAAACTGCCAAGTTGAGAAATGATATCACATCATTCACTCAACTAGATCACGAGCCTCTACATGAAGCATGGATTAGATTTAAGGATCTTCTTAGGAGGTGTCCACATCATCAAATGCCTAATTGGCTGCAAGTTTCCACCTTCTATAACGGGCTTGACTATGCAACTCGGCAAACAATTGATGCTGCAGCTGGGGGTACTTTAAATGTGAAAACGCCAGAGGAGTCATTGAGTTTGTTTGAGAACATGGCCAAAAATAATCACCAATGGAGCCATGGTAGACAAAGGCACAGGGCAGCGGGCATCTATGAGGTCGATTTGATGACATCAATTGCAGCAAAAGTGGATGCGCTCGCTTCAAAAGTTGAAGGTATGACTCTATCTCAACCATACCAATACTGCTCAACTGAACCTCACTCCAACAATGTGGTATCTGAAGTGACAGAGCGTGTTGAGTATGTGGGGAATCCCACAATACCACAGAACAACCCCTATAGTAACACATATAATCCATGGTGGCGTAACCATCCCAACTTCTCCTGAAGTAATCAGCAATCTCAAAGGGGTAATGCACCGGCTCTAGGATTCCAAAGACCAATTCCACCTCCTGTCCAAGAGAAGAAATCTAACCTTGAGGATATGATTGCAAAGTTCATTCAAGCATCGGAGCAACGCCATCAATCCACTGAGGCCGCTCTAAGGAATCATGAAGCCTCAATCCACAACTTGGAGAACTAGATGGGGCAGATTTCTAAAGCACTTGCTGAGCGACCGCAAGGGTCTCTTCCTGGAAATACAGAGACCAACCCAAGGGAACACGTGAAGGCAGTAACTCTTAGGAGTGGAAAGGAAGTGAAATCAGATAAGTGTGGGGAAACCTCTGTTAGTAGGAAGGGGAAGGAGACTGTTGATAAAGGCGAAACTACTGAGAAAGCAGAAATTGGTAGAATTATAGAGGAAAGGACAAAAGACTTGGAAGCTAAGAAGATACCCATCGTCCAGCCCTATAAACCCCCATTGCCATATCCTGCTAGGCTGCGGAACAACAAGGATCGGGAACATTTCGGTAAGTTTTTGGATGTTTTCAAACAGTTACATATCAACTTACCATTTGTGGAAGCCCTTTCTCAGATGCCCCGGTATGCCAAGTTCTTGAAAGATTTACTATCTAATAAGAAGAAGATGGAAGAGATCTCCACTGCAACAGTCGGTGCGAGTTGTTCTGCAATTTTACTAAATAAGCTTCCAAAGAAATTGAAAGACCCAGGAAGTTTCACCATACCATGTTCCATTGGTAATTTACCCGTAGAAAAAGCATTAGCAGATCTAGGGGCTAGCATAAACTTGATGCCATATTCCCTCTTTCAAAAGCTGGGATTAGGTGAGCCAAAGCCTATACGGATGAGCCTTCAATTGGCAGATCGATCAGTGAAGTTTCCCAGAGGCGTTATTGAAGATGTGTTAGTAAAAGTAGAAACTTTCATCTTCCCGGTTGATTTTGTGATCTTGGACATGGATGTCGACACTGAAGTTCCTTTGATCTTGGGACGCCCCTTTTTAGCCACAGCCCAAGCTAACATTAATGTAGCTGAGGGCCGATTAGTGCTACGCATTGGGGGAGACGAGTTAGTGATACAAACCCCAGCTGTGATGAAGAAATCGGTAGATTTTGATGATACTTGTTATGCAATCGCTGTAACTGATACCGTTGTGGACGATATCTTATGCAAGGATCCATTAGAGTTGAGTTTGAGAGTATGCAATATTGAAGAGACAGAAGATGGTGTAATACAAGAAATGTTGACTCATCTTGATGGCAAAGATGAACTTGGAATAACAACAGAGAGGGAGAATATTGATGCAGGAGATTTTACCAGATTGAAGCCCTCTATTGAAGATCCTGGTTAAGTTCATCATGTATTCTTTTAGTCGAGCCAACGACGTTAAACAAAAGCGCTGGCTGGGAGGCAACCCATGCATCTATTAGGTTAGTTTTTTCTTTTATTTTTACTGTCATCATCATTACCTTTGTGAGTGGTAGTTTTTTTTCAAGTAAGATTTTAACAAAGAGAGTACGATATGGTCTAAGTCCCACCAAAGTGTACGGGCATTTGTGAAAGGTGTTTCAGTTCAGGGGATAACACGGTTATAGGCACGTCCAAGGCATAAGCCGTGCCGTAAGCCGTGCCACGAGGTTACATTTTTTTTAAGTTCTCTTACAATGAGCAGTGTATAGCACGGTTACAGGCACGGCAAAACCATAAGCCGTGCCATAAGCCGTGCCAGAATGTCCGCCTTTTCATGTTGTTTCAATTGGATCAGTGGATGGCACGTCTTGTAACACTCCCAGGTTTTAGGCCGTGTCGTCAATAGCCTTTTAGGGTTCGCACGTTTTCCGGACATAAAACACCTTTCCCCTTCATTTCCCTCTTCATTCCCACATTATATCTCTTTGCATCTTCGTTCTTTTTCCTTCCCTCTCTGTTGAAGAACATCATTCATCACTTTGTCGAGATTTCTCAAGCGTGGTATTGTCAAGTTGCCTAGAACTAAGACCGTGGCGCGCAAAAACGCTCAACCTCGTTCAACTGGTGGCTCCTCTAGGACCACGCGACGCTACCCTCTTAACTTACGGAGGGAGGACGAAGGTAAGTATGATTTAGTGCGAGAAAAGAAGACATTTATGCCTAATGTAGTAGTTGATTGGGAAGTGCTAGCTAGGTATGGGTTAGTGGAACGATTTGATCATTTCTTGAACGATCCCGCTTGGACAGCACTTCTGAGCATTAAGGAGGACGTGTATTCTTCGATAAGCTACGATTTTGTCGCCACCTTCAAGCTTAGTTTTGGTCGGTCTACCCAGCTCGATAACGTGGTCTCCTTCTACTGCCAAGGGAGTTACCACCGTGTTGAAATGAGAAACTTCATCAAGTGCTTGGGTATTTATGACGAGGAGTTTATCGACTCTAATGAATTTGCGCAGCTTCCTGATGCGTTTCCTAGGGGCCTAATGCAGCATGAAGTGTGGAATAGTATGGGAAATGGTGGGTATGATCCTTCCAAATCTAAGGGAAGCCATTTAAGGGATCCTGCTGTGCGTGTACTCCATTACATTCTGGCCCGCTCAACCACCGGTAGAGGTGATTCTCAAGGGGTGGTGAATGCTTCGGACCTGTACCAACTGTGGAGTATGATTACGGGTACTCGGGTTAATGTCGGATTAGTAGCCGTTTGGTGTTTAAAAAAACAATGCGATCTAGGGCACCATAAGGTTTTTGTCGGCTCTTGGATTACTCGCATTCTGAAAAATTACGGTGTTTTTCCAACCCAGGTTCCCAGGGGCAGTTGTGGACGGAGCATCTCTCTCCCCGAGAGTGTTTTGCGGAGGTGGAGGTTTCGCATCATGGATATGTCCGCCGAACAACAAGAGCCAGAGATAGAACCCGAGCAGGGTGAGGCGCAAGAGCAAGCTCGAGGGCAGGCCGGACCAAATCAAGAGTTAGCAGATTCGGTAAAGAGACTGACAGCAGACTTGGAAGGAATTAAAAGAGAACAAGCCAAACAGTCAAAGCGGATGAAGGGCTTGAAGAGTTATTTAGTCACCTGTTTATCCCGTATTGGTGAGAAATTGGGGGTAGATCTTCCCCCATGTGGTGGCTCTAGCGATGAGGACGTAGCATCACAAGCTACTCAGGTGGTTTCTGGAGGGGACCGTCACTCGAGTGGTGCATATGATACTGGTTTTCATGTTGGAGAATCCTCGGGTGCAGCTTTCATGGCACGACATGAAAGTCCCGCAATTGCGACTGCCGAAGCAAACACTCCGCAGAATACTGAGGTGATTGGATCCGATTCTCCTCGCCGATCGGGCACTATACCATTGCCATTGGATGATGACTTCAGTAGCTGACCTCGCGAGTGGATCGATGGAAGTTGAACCCGGGAGATTTGGACCATTGTATAGAATAGCCGTTTTACTTTTGTTTTTACTGTCCTGAATTGTATGATTCTGGAAAACTGACCAACCACTAATGTTTGAAATAGAAAATGCTGATGATAGTTAGCTTATTGTTCAGTCAATTATGAGTTTCTTTTGTTTTGTTTCTCTGTTATTGCTGTTGTTGTGAGATACAGGCGTTCCGAGTACACCGACCCGTTATATTTGGCAGAGGTTCTCATGACTCTACTTGTGCGCCGCTTAACCTTCTATTGAAGATCCGTGTTGTAAAAGATTCAGGGAAGTTTTCGTTTTCCTTTTGTTTTCTTTTTGCTTTTATCCTTTGTTTCCCTTTTTGCATTTCATGAGGACATTGGGGACAATGTCTATTATAAGTGTGGGGAAGCGGGTTTGGGAAAACGAAACTAGGATACAAGGGTTGTGCATTCAAAAATGAAATTTCCTCCTAATTAAGGTATAATCCATGATGACTATTGACAATCAAGAACTGATGAGATTGATCTATACCCCCGTGGAAAATCTTTAACCATCTTTATTCTCCTATTATGTATTAGAGATACGTTGCTAAAATTACAAGATGAAATCCAAGTGAAGTAAACTTACTTGTCATTTAACCTTTGTTTTCGGGATGTGAGATTGAACTAAGGTCATTAGTAAGTTTAGTATGTTCTTCTTTTTGCTCAGTAGGTAAGCTATATGACTTAGAGTGAAGGAGTAAATGATACTTGTAACTTGGTGATTCCTTTTTGAAGAAGTTTCTGAAAAAAAAAAAAAAAAGCTTATATAAGTAATGGTTGATTGATTGAGATGGTAGAGGTTCGAAGGGGTATTTTTAAAACCTAGTAGCCTAAGATCGCCTGGTCTGGGACTTACTGACCAAGGAAACCGTCTTAATTCATTAATTAAGTAAATGAGTTAATTAGACTCGAACAAGTAAATCCGAGGGACGCCTTCTACGCTGAGGGAATAACGTCTGTTAACTCGAGTGATGAACTCGGGATTATCGATCGAAAGTTTGTTACATGGGTCGGTTAACTTAGTAAAATGCTTCAATAATAAAGGAATTTGATGAAACAGAAAAGGAAGAGCTAGGAGACAAGTGGATACAACATGCCTTTAGTCCCTGTTGTGTGCTTACAACAGTGGTTAAAAGGATGGTATACTTTATTTTACTAGTATCGATCTTGTGACAATTCTGACTCCGGGAATTTTAGTTTAAATGATAAGGGTAAAAGTTTGATTCACTTGGATTAGTTTTGGGAATTTTAGTATTTGTATTTTGTATAAACTAATGGCAAGATTGAGTAAAGATTATCAATGATTAAGGTGTAGCATGAACTCGATGACGCTAAAATATCTTCTTGATTGCAGGAACTTATTGAGAACCGGTCTTTTGGGTTTTCTTAATCCATGTTTGCTTGAGGACAAGCAAAACCTTAAGTGTGGGGAAATTTGATAAGAGTAAATTAACCGTTATAAATCATGGGCATTAAGAATGAATTTGTATAATCTTTTGAATAAAATCAATGTGGATTCGGTACTTAACAGATGAAAATACATGTTTCAGGGTATAATACTAAAGAGAAGGAGAAAGATCACAAAAGGAGCATAATTGAAGATTAAAAGATCAAGTTAAATTTACTCCCAGACAACACATGGAAAGACACGGCCGTGTCATGAACCGTGGGCACACCTGAAGATTAAAGCTTCACTTGGAAGAAAAGCACGGCTCGTGATAGGGGTGTGTTGAAGCCGTGGCAGACACTGCAAAGAAGTGCAAAGTTCCAGAACGTGGCACGGGTACTAATCTAGCCGTTCCTCTAGCCGTGTTGATAGCAGTGCTGCTAGCCGTGCCCCTGGCCGTGCTCTGAGCCGTGCCAAACACTGAGCAAGATTGATGAGTTACATATTTGCGACCAGAGGGCGACACGGTTTGAAATCCTGCCGTGCTGTTGGGCGTGTTAGGCGACTATTATTCACTTGACGAGATTCACTTGGAAAAGGAAAGATACAACCGTATCTTTCCAGCTGGAGATGCTCGGCCATGCCTTGAGAAGTATAAATAGAACAACCCTAATGAGAATTGAGGGAGGAGGCTGCACGAGAGAAACCCTAGAGAAGAGAAGCGGCGGCCAGAAGCTGCCAGAAGAGTTTCGGATTGGAGGCCAAGATATTTCATGTTTGAATTTTGTTTATGTCTTCAATTATTTTATTATTTGCTCTTCCTATTGAATTCATGAGTGGCTAATTGTCTCATACCCGTTCCCTTGAGAAACCCCTGAGTATCATGTGACAGAATTGTTGATGTTATGTTCAATAATTTAATTCTATTCTTTGAGTTTGTTCATGTTGCAATTATAGTTTATTCATCTTGATATGTGCGCAATATTAGGATGGAATTATATCTCTGTTATTAAGATTGAGAAATCGGTAATAGAGTAGATCTTGCATGAATAAAAAGACACCTTATAATCCTAGAGATAGGTTATAGGAGGTCTTCTATATTGAACGAGGTCATTGCGGTCTAGTTCAATTGAGAGTCCTGGAATTCTATTGCAATCTTGATTATGTTAATTGAAGAGAGATCTTAATTGGCTTAATTAGGATTAGGGATTATTGATCTTGAGAAAGACTCTAATCTAGTGTAAGAAACTCCGCAGATCAAAGTTTGGATATTAATCATTGGATAGTGTGGAATTGAGTAAAAGCTACATGAGAATTAGGGGTGGATCTTGGGCAGGGTATGTTTAGATCATTGAATTAATTAAGGGAGTGTTTGGTTACATTTACTTTGTTCATTTTATTTGTTTCTTTCAGGTTTTGGCAATAATTAGGATAGTTGAGATCATCAATAGTGAGAAGTTAGATAGTAGGAGAATCGTTAGTACTAGTACTTATAAGTCTTCGTGGGATCGATACCTATACTCCTATGCTATACTGCTAGTCGATAGGTACACTTGCCTTAGAACTGATCGTAAGCTAGGATTGAGTAGAGGTTTAAACTTGTTTAGAACGGTCAGATCGTCCATCAACAGGATGGCGACTCCACTGGGGACCCATGCCAGTAGGCTAAGCCACCTGAATCTTCGAATTGTTCTCTTTAAGAAATGTGTTTCAATTATTACTCTGTTACTAACTTTTCAGGGATTAGTTAGATTTTGAATTTTCTTTATTATGGCGGTTTGCATGCATATGTGTGTGTGAGTAGATGCGGTCGAACCCAGACCATCCTAGAAACCTAAGACGGGGAGCCATTGTGTAGGTTTCGGGCGAAGTGAGTTGATTCACCGTTCGGGACCGATTAGGCTACCCCACCCTATGCTTTGATATGGCCTGAGATCCATTTCTTCGAGAATGCGGGAGGCCATAGAGCTCGGGAACCAATTAGAACCAACCTACTTGCATACATAACATCACAAGGGGTTGACAATTGAATGACAATGTAATGGTTTGTTATTTTGTCCTTGGAGTTCAGGACCATTTCCCTGTAATGTTTTCGTAGTTCTGTTTGTAACTAGGCTATTTCTAATTGTAATAGATGGCTAGTAGTGCAGTCGACCGTCTCCTCCGCAAAGAAATACGGGTGTACAAACCTTTGGACCCGAGGTTGGTACTGGACCATTGGTTTACTTTGTACAACCCGGAGGAGCAGGCCTTCATCCAGCAAAAGATCGGCCCCATACTCTCACTGACAAAGATAGAGGTGAATTTGCCTTTAGTCCGGGCCATGCTCCAATTATGGGAAATCGAGCCCGCTGCTTTCTTTATCGGGCCGCATGAGATCACCCCTACCCTGGAAGAATATACCCAGTTGCTACAGGCTCCAGCACTGACTGATCAAATCTATATGCCAAACCTTGAGGCCAAGCTAGCCGGTACCTTCAGCAGATTATTGGGCATCCTTAAAACAGCAGTCAACAAAGCCCTAGCAGACTGTAATGGATATTGCATACGAATGGATGATTTAGAAGCCTGGTTTATCGCCCGAGAGGACAATGGGGATAGAAAGGACATCTTGTGTGGGGACCCCAAGACTTACAGACAGAGAAAGGTGAACGCTTTCATCTTGACAGCCTTCGCCACCATACTATTCCCCATCGGGACCTTCTATATTTACTACAGGGTTGCAGAGCTGGTGACCCAATTCCTAGAGGGAAGATCCTACATCCCGGCTCTACTGGCTGAACAGATCCGGAATTTAAACTTCCTCAAGAAAAAAGGCCATGGGATCCTTCGCTCCAACCTCAACCTTCTGCTAATATGGTTTGTAAGCCACCTCAAGTGTTTCGGGTTGAACATGGTCAGGAAAACCCTAGCCCAGCAGGTGGATCTGGTGGATTCATGTGTAGAAAAGGTAAAGCTACCCGACGACCTTACCAGCCACAGTTGGGTAGAGCTGCTTAGGAGCTTCAGTGCCGAAGATATTCTATGGACAGCCAGGTGGAGTTGCTGTAACAAAATCATCTTGACCTGTAGAAACTTCCAAGCAGTGCCTTTAATCGGAATCAGCAGATGTATCGGATATCACCCAAACTCAGTGGTCCGCCAGTTCGGCACTATCCAAGACATAGTCTATCGGCCCTCGGTACAAGCAGTTACCTTTGATTATCAAGATCCGAACCTGTTAGTAGCTGAGAAGTTTGTGAAGCTGGAAAAGGTCAAAGCACTTTGGGAAGCCAGAATTGAAAGCCCGAATGTGGACCTCGAGGAATTAGATGGCGAAGTGGGAAAGCACCGAGCCACCAGAGAATTTGTAATCCACCAGCTATACCAGATAGGGGAAAGAGTGTATCGAGTTCCAGACGTCACCCAACCAAGACCAAACAAGATCAATCCAGAGACAGAAGTATACCTGGAGCAGGTCAGGGCCCGAATGGAGGTATACTTTGAAGCTGCGGATCATAAGAAAGACATCTGGAAGGGACGTTTCAAAGAATCCGACCAAAGGAACAAGGCCTTAGAAGCACAATTGGAGAAATGCCAAGCCAAAGTCAAGGAATTGGAAGCGGTCATCAGTGGGAAATCTGAGCCTCCACAACAGAAGACTAAAAGAACTAAGAAGTAGATCTTTATTTGTAATATTTCATTTTGAACTCCAGAATTCTCAATATTAATAAAAGTAAAGTTTCAATATTACATTGTCAATCAGTTGTCAACCCTTTTACTTTTAGCATCCGCGTGACACATGCATATCATTCGTGCATTCATTACACTAAAAGCAAAACAAAATGCGCGTCCAGGTATCAAAATAGCTTCCAAACAATCGAACCCTCCTCGAAGCCCAGTTCTCACGCGCTCAAGAACAAAAATGGCCAACAGCAGTGATAACCGCAACAACACCAATGCTGAAGCTGCCTCGGACTCTAGGATCATGTCCCTAGAACAAACAGTCCAACAACTGGCTGCCTAGGTTCACCTCTTAACTGAAAGCATCGGCCTCCTACGCAACACTCAGCCAACCCAGGAAGAGTATTCAGGGGCCAAAAAGGGAAAAACAGTGGAGGGACAGCCTCCGGAATATGAGGAGATCAATTCCCACCTTAACCCGGCTTTTGAATATGAGCCAAAAGTCAACTAGGGCCGACCTCTGACGACCTGAAGAAGGAAATGGAAGAGAGGTAGAAGGAGATGGAGAAACGACTCTTCCAGCAGCTCCATGACAAGATGAGAACCATTGAGGGCCCTGACGGTTTTGAACAGGCCGGAATCACCAACCTGCCAGCATACAGAGAAGAGGCATACCCCGAGAAATTCAAGACCCCAGATTTCGAAAAGTATGATGGGACCGGCTGCCCCAAAATGCATACCAGGCTATATGCCCAGAAAATGAGCAAATATGCTCAATACAACCAGCTCATGCTTCAGACATTCCAAGACAGCCTCATAGGCCTTGCACTGGTTTGGTATGCCCACCTGGACTTCAACATTGTCAACACTTGGGAGAAGCTAGCCCGGGCGTTTTATGACCAATATAAGTTCAATATTGAAGTCGCCCCATCTGTAATCGACCTGGGAAGTCTCCGGAAGAGACATGCTGAGTCATTCAAGGAATATGCTCAGCACTGGAGAGCCTAGGCCGCTAGGGTAGCAACCCCGATATCTGAGAAGGAATTGACATCCATATTTGTCAATACCCTGGACAAGACCTACTTTTCACACCTAGTGGGCCAGACCTTATCCAGTTTTGCAGAGGTAGTGGCTGCGGGGTGCAGGATTGAGAACGCCATCACCACCGGTAGACTCCAAACAATGGAGCCTCCTAGGGTCACACCGACACAAAGGCCTGTGGGAGGAAACAGAGCTAAAGAGTCCACTGTCAGCACGGTCCACTCCAATAAAGCAGAAAAGGTCGGGACTCGTGTTACATTTCAGACCACGAGTAACCCAGTCCAGCAACCCACGACAGGTCAAACTCAGGCTGTCAGGGTCCCAAGGCAGTTCACTCCAATCCCCATCCCACTCAGTCAAGTCTTCGCTCAGTTGAGGGCAGACAACTTGATTAGTTTTGAGATCCCCAATGACAGGTATAAGCCTAAGAACTTTGACTCAAATCTCAAGTGTGACTTCCACATGGGTCAGGAGGGGCATTCCACAGATAGGTGCTGGAGGCTCCGACACAAAATCCAAGATTTAATTGATGCAGGAATCATACAATTGGATTTTGTGAACACCCCAGCACCCAATGTCAACACCAACCCCCTGCCCAATCACAGGCCCGCCATTAATATGATTACACCTGAGGAGTCGGTTCCCAAAGAAGCCCTGAAGACCGAGCCGCAAAAGAAGCAATCCCGCAAGCTCTAGAAGAGACTTCAAAAACACACATTAAAAGAAGGTGGTCAGCTGGAGACCCAACGGTCGGCACGTTGGGAGAATCACACGGGAGATTTCAGTACTTGGTAAACTATTCTTATACCCCGACTGAACAAGGCCATTAAGTGGATGGGGACCGGAATTTGAGAAGGAAGACAACCCAGTAAAGGAAGAAGAGAAGACTATAAACATGATCAATGAAGTGAACATGGTAACCAGCAAGGAGGGCCATCAGTTTAAAGAGGGGCAGCATGGGACGTTTGGACTAGGGTACATTCCTACGGCCGCAGAAGAAGCGCAAACGAAAGGTGTCAAAGGCAGAATAAGGGGGAAGCTGATCGACACCCAGATGTGCATCCCACCTCTCCAACAATCTTTCCGAAAGGCAAACGTCAGTCAAGAACTCTGGATAAATGAGGAGGACGACAGCAAGGGGAAATCAACTCCCCGCACGTCTAACCAGCATCCGGCTCTCAACAATTGGTTTTGTTATCCTATCAGTAGCGCTAGGTTAGCTCAAAAGTAGAGAAAAATTATTAAACAAATTTTATTGAGACTCTTTATCAAGTTCAATTACAGTTTGTTTTTCTTCTTCTTATATATAATATGCTTTCATTTTACTCAGATCTCCTACCATCGAACATCAAGGATATTTCGCGCAGGTAGAAAGTAAAAACGCTGATATCGTTTCCAACGCTGTTGGGTCAGTTGTTGAAGGCGATATTTTAGACCAAGAAATAATACAAGAAAATTGGCTAAAACATGAACAAGGCGGAATCTCGATCGACGAGCCTGTGGAGACAGTAAATCTAGGAAGCATGGAAAACCCTAAGAACCTCAAAATTGGAACCAGTTTGAGTGCCGAGCAAAAACGTGAGATAACCGAGCTATTAACGGAATATGCAGATGTGTTTGCCTGGTCGTATGGTGACATGCCAGGGTTAGACCAGTCAATAGTAGTTCACAGGCTTCCCACAAGGGAAGATGTCAAACCTAAAAAACAAAAACTGAGAAGATTTTAGGCTTGACATCTTACTGAAAATCAAAGAAGAAGTCAAGAAACTGCTAGAAGTAGGGTTCATTGAAGTATCCGACTACCCAGAGTAGGTAGCAAATGTAATCCCCGTCATGAAAAAATGGAAAAGTATGCGTATGCGTAGACTTTTGGGACTTAAAACCAAGCCACGCCAAAGGATAACTTCCCCCTACCTCATATTGATGTTCTAGTAGACAACACTGCAGGAAACCATCTCTTCTCATTCATGGACGTGTTTCTCAGGATATAATCAAATAAAAATGGCTGAAGAAGATAAAACCAAAACGACTTTCATCACAACATGGGAACTTTCTGTTACAAAGTCATGCCTTTCGGTTTGAAGAACGCCGGGGCGACGTATCAGAGAGCCATGGTCGCTATACTTCACGATATGATACATCATGAGGTGGAAGTATAGTCGACGACATGATAGCCAAATCTAAAGAAGAAGAAAGCCATATAGGTATCCTGGGAAAATTGTTCAAACGACTGAGAAAGTTCCAGCTTAAGTTAAACCTAGAAAAATGCACTTTTGGGGTCACAACGGGGAAATTGTTAGGGTTTGTCATAAGCCAGGAGGGCATTAGAATCGACCCTGACAAAGGGGAAATCTATATTAGAGTTACCTTCCCCACGCTCTGTTAAAGAAGTAAGAAGCTTACTGGGAAGATTAAATTACATAGCTCGATTTATCTCACAGCTCACCGACAAATGCCGGCCATTATTCCGTCTGTTGAAGAAGAACACCACAATAGAATGGGACGACGAATGCGAAGAGGCATTCGAAACAATCAAAGACTCCTTATAAAACCTCCGGTCTTGATAGTCCCGAAACAAGGAAACCTTTATTCTTATTTCCTCACTATACTCCCTGAATCCATGGGGTGTGTGCTTTGGGGGAGAAAGATGACGAGGGAAGAGAGCATTATATATATTATCTGAGCAAGAGTTCACAGATGGGGAACAGAGGTACTCAGAGGTGGAGGAAGACGTGTTGTGCTTTAATCTGGGTCATGCATCAACTAAGGCAAACACCCTTTTTACCATATTGAGCTACTAACAAGACATGATCCTTGAAATACTTGGCAGAGAAACCAGCCTTGATAGGGGGAATCTCTAAGTGGCAAATGCTCCTATCCGAGTTCGACATCACATACATAAATCAGAACTCGATGAAAGGGCAAGCCTTAGCCGACCAGTTGGCAGAACACCCTGTCGAGATAGATTCCCAAGAACTCAGGCCCATTTCCGGATGAGAATATATTGATAGTGGAAAATATGCAAGTAGAACTTTAGGATAGAGCAGAACTTGAAATGGAAAGTGTTTTTTTGATGGAGCCGCCAACGTGTTCGGTTGTGGGGTTGGGGCAGTATTGATATCCCCCGGGCGGCACTCAATTCCCTGCAGCGACGGACTTACATTTCCCTATACAATAATATGCGGAATATGAAGCATGTATTCTTGGCCTCAAAATGGCCTGTCAAATGGGAATCCGTGATTAGAGGTTCGGGGATTGTTTGCTCATCATACTACAGACAAGAGGGGAAATAAGACTAAAGACCCCAAACTGGTACCATATCATAACACTTGACAAAGCTGATTGAAGAATTCAAGGAAAAAAACTTTCACATACATCCCGAGAACTCAGAATCAGTTGCAGATGCCTTTTGCCCACTAGCATCTATGATCCAGATAACAGAAGGAGCCGAAGTTTTAACCGATGAAAATAGATATCGAAAGTCGGCCCGCCTATGTTTAACAATTGAAAAGATACAAGATAACAAACCCTGGTATCACGATATAAAAGACCTTTCTCCCAAGAAGGTAAATACCCCGAAATGGCTAGCAAGAATGACCAAAAAAACACTCAGAAGGTTAGCAAGCCATTTCCTTTTAAGTGGGTCATAGTTTACAAGAGATCATCTGATACCACCCTGTTGAGATGTGTGGACAAAGATAAAGCATGCGAACTGATGAAGGAAGTACACGAAGGAATATGTGGACCTCATATGAATGGCTACATGCTAGCCCAAAAAAATCATGGGTTAGGTATTATTGGTTTTAACCTGGAATCAATTGCATAAAATATGTCAAAGCACTGTCATTTGTGTCAATCTATGCGAACCGGATAAATGCTCCGCCCAACGAGCTACTTTTGTTATCGGCACCATGGCCATTCTCCATGTGGGGAATCGACATAATAGGACCTATCACTCCAAAAAGCATCCAACGACCTAGATTTATACTGGTAGCGATTGATTACTTCACCAAATGGGTAGAAAGCTTCATCATACACCAATGTCACAAAAGGGGTAATAGTCCGCTTCTTAAAAGGGAATAATAGCCTGATACGGAGTTCTGAGTCCATCATCACCGACAACGGTACCAATCTCAACAACAAATCGATGACAGGTTTATGTCAACAATTCCACATAAACCACAGAAATTCAACTCCCTACCCCCTAAAATGACGGGGGCATTTGAAGCAGCTAATAAAAATATCAAAAAGATCATCGAGAAAATGACAACAACTTACAAAGATTGGATGAAATGTTACCGTTCGCTCTCATGGCTTATAGGACTTCAATAAGAACATCTATGGGAGCTACCCCCTTATTCATTGGTATTGGTGCTGAAGCAGTGCTACCCAGTTGAAGTTTGAGATACCGTCATTCAAAAACCTGTCAGAAACTCAGTTAACCGAATCAGACTGGGTAAAGAAGAGGCTTGATCAGCTGAATCTGATTGATGAAAGAAGACTTACCGCATTATGTCATGGTCAGTGTTATCAACAAAGAATGGCCGAGCATTTAACAAGAAGATGAGACCTCGGTACTTTAAAGAGGGGGATTGGTACTAAGGAAGGTTCTCCCGAATGCCAAGACTCCAGAGGAAAATTCACCCCAAACTACGAAGGCCCTTTTTGTGGTGAAAAAAGTTATGTCGGGAGGTGCTTTGATCTGACTCAAATGGATGGTCCAGAATTGAGAGACCCCATTAACACAGATTTCTTAAAGATGTACTATCCTTAGGTAGGGAATTAAAATTTTGCTAATGTTTATGAAAGCCAATGTTCGATACAAATTTTGTTGAGTCAAGTTTTTACTTTTTACAAGCAAAGTTAATATCCCTGAATGATCAACAATCAATTCTCATCATAACAAATATTCTTAAACACATTACCCACCATTTCACAATGAAAGATAACACTAAAATGATAATGAATCTTAATATGGTTTTGATATAATCCTATCTATTTTTTAGCATTAAAAATGAGCGCATTATTAGGATAACATTACCGTCAAAAGCGTTTTTGTATAAAAAAGGGAGCACATCAAAATTGTCGACCCTGTGTCAAGATAAGAAGAAAAGAAGCAGAAGCAAACCAGCCCGAAGGTTGGTTTGGGTTTGGTTTCTATCCACGATAAAATGGCAAGCACATTAAAAAAATAATAACTGTCATAAAAGGCATCACATCATTTAGGTCGGGCCATAGAAAGCATATTCAAAAGTATAAGATGAGTCAGCCCGTAGTGGGGCACTTGTCTGAAATTGCCTTTTAAAAAGGATGGTCAGCCCAAAAAGGGGCACTTCCCCTGATCTCTCAAGGTTAGCCCACATGAGACACCTTTTTGAGCCATCATTTTCATCATAGGGTAGTCAGCCCAAAAGGGGGCACTTCCTATATTCTTCCAAGGTTTTGGCTTAAAGGGGGCCCCTTCCAAATAAAATTTTTATTTGGGTTGTCGCCCATAGGGGGACTTTTAAAAAATTTTTCCCCGGCACCATAGGGGGACTTTTTGAGGGAAATTAAATTTTGGTTATCAGCCCCCAAAGGGGGACTTTCCAAAAATTTGGGGCCCATGGTTGCCATAGGGGGGACTTTTTTTAGGAAATTCAAATCCAGGAAGTCAGCCCTGGGGGCAACTTTTCCTAAAAACCCCTTTTTTTGGCAGCCCAAGGGGGGACTTTTTAGCAGTCCAATCCGGTTAAACACCCATAGGGGGCACTTTCCAAAAAAAAAAAAAAAAAAAAAAAAAACCCCGTCCTCTTTTTTTGCCTTGGGGGATTTTTTGGCAATTAATTCCGGGTCAATACCCCATGGGGGGGGATTTTTGAGACAAGTCCAACCGGGTTTTGTCAGCCTTGGGGGCCTTTTTAAAACTTTGCCTCATGGAAACCCCTTTGGGGGGCCCTTTTTGAGAAAAATTTTAAAAGTTGTCAGCCCCTAGGGGAAAATTTTTTAAAAAAAAAAAAAAAAAAAAAACCTTGTCCCCATGGTTGCCCTAGGGGGACTTTTTGAGCAAGTTAAATTCCAGGCAGTCAGCCCTGGGGGATTTTCCTAAAAAACCTTTTTTTCATGGTAGCCCATGGGGACTTTTGAAAAAGTCCAATCCGCTTTGTCACCCATAGGGGGCATTTTCCCTTTAAAATTTTTCCTATGGTACCCCATGGGGGGGGACTTTTTGAGGAAAGTTCAATTGGTTGTACCCCAAGGGGGACTTTCCAAAAAAATCTGTTTCTGGTTCCAAAGGGGGGGCATTTTTTGAGAAATCCCTCAAGGTTAGTTCCCCCTAGGGGGCTTTTTTTGGGGGGATTCAATTTTAAGGTTTTGTAAACCCCCAGAGGGGCCTTTCCAAACCATCCCATTAGTCATTTTGGGGCACTTTTCGGAAAATTTTTCCAAAATTTTTTTCTGCAAGGTTTTGTAGAAGGTACCGCTCATAAGGGCGTTTTCCCAAGAAATCTTTTTTCCAAGGTTGAAAAGTTGTAAGCGTCCTATCATCATTCTCATACTTCCCTAACAAGATGGAGACTGTCCCTTCCCAATTGTAGCCCCTAAACCCCTTTTTTGGAAAGGAACATGTTCAAAATTTTGGCCCTTTAAATCGTGGGGATTATTAGTTTGGACATTTTCCCCCCCAAAACCAATTCAAAGGGGCCCAAAAAAAATTGTCTTTTGTTTTTTGGGGTCTTTTTTAAACTTTCCCCCCCGGGGGAGGTAAACACCCCTTTTTCCCTAGAATCAAAAATTTTCAACAAAATAAATTTTTTAAATTTTTCCCTTTTTTTCAATTTTTTTAATTTACCAAAAAAAAAAAAAAATATCAAAAAAAAAAAAAAAAGGGAAAAAAACCATAAATTTTTTAAAAAAAAGATTTCAGAAATGTAGTAAAAAATAATAAACAATTTTTTAAAAATTTTTGGGGGAATTTTTTAAAAAATACAAAAAAAAAAAAAAATTGCATTTATATGAAATTTGCAAAATTAGAAAAACAAAAAAGGGGGGTAGCTCGCTGGCCAAAATGGGTAAGGCGTAGTGCAGGGCGGGTCAGGGGTTGAATCGCGGGAGGAGCATTTCCCGTTTTGCATTTTTTTTTTTTTCCCCGGACACGTGGAGCATCCGATTGGGGGAGGAAGTGATGAGGGGCGCATGATGTCGTCTACCCGGGTCCGAGACGCCCGGGGAAGAGAAAATTGAATTTCGGCCCTTTTGATTCGTTTTTTCAAAAATCCAACGATCTTCAAAAAAAAAAGAAAACATTATCTTTGGAACAAACGCAACAAATCAAAGGATTTCCGAACGGGGTTGGTTTTTTAACCAAAATCATACTTCAATCGGGAAACTGAGCTTACCCCTCGGTTTTATGTTAAAAAAATAAGGGGGAAAAAAAAGGGCCAAAAAACACAAAAAATTCCAAAAATCACGAAAATCAACAAAAATTCCCAAAAACACAAAAAAACCAATAAATTCTCATAAATCAAAAAAACAAAAAAAATCATAAAAATCATGAAAAAACAAAAAAAATTCAAAAATTTTTAAAAGAATTTATAAAAAATAGTTTTAGCACTTAAAAAAAAACCTTTTTTTCAAATAAATCCCAAAAATTTATGTTTTTCCCAAAAACATTTTTTTAAAATAAAAAAAAAGCTTTGGGTTTGCAGTTTTTTTTTTTAGAAAAAAATTCCCCAAAAAAAGGGAAGAACACAAATAAAGAGGGTTTTATAAAATTTTAAAAATTTACCAAACCCCAAAATTAAAGGTTTTTTAAAAAAAACCCCAACTACGGCTTTTTTGATCCCCGGGGAGCAGGTACGTAGGGAACCCCTTTGGGGCAACCCATAAAATGAATGAAAATCAATTTTTAAAAAAAATTTTAAAACATAAAATAACAGAAAAAAAATAAAAAAACATTTCTAAAGAGGAAAAAAAAAATTTCAGGAGATTAGGTGGAAACCCAAAGGTTTTTTAAAATGTTAGCCTTTCCCGACTTAAAAAAATTAGGGTTTTTCCCTTTTTCCTCTTTTCCCTAAAAAAAGGAAGAGGAAAAACGACGACTATTTGGGCCCCAAATTTTGGGCTAAAACTGCTCCTTTAAAACTTATTCAAAAATTTCCCCAAAAACGTTTGGGGGGCGACTCCCAAAAATCAAACGAAATTCCCAAAATCAAATCAGGATCTATATTTGATGAGGGATAGGGTCTAGGTAGATCCAAATTTGGGAAAAAAATTCAAAAAATTTGACCGACAATCTTGAAACTGGGTTAAAAGCCAACTTTACTTTTTCTCCTCACCACATTGGGGAAAAAATCTAAAAAATCAGCTCTACCTTTTTTTTCCCACGCAAAAAAGCCTCTGGACAGACTTACCCTGAAAAATGGGAAGTTCCGTTTAATTCCACCCAATCCCCGATTACATAAACATCATTCCCTTACTTCTACCACAGTGTAACGCTCATGTGTTCTTCCTCTTCCCCTACCAGCTCCTACTCCTCTTCAATTCCTCTACCCCCTCTTCGACCCCTATTGACATCCAACACTATACTACTTCAACTCCTCCCCGATAGTCATATCATACCAATCAACTGTCTGTGGAATAAAAATCCTCCTCCTCTATCCCCTTCTCTACACTAGGCCCCCCATTTTAACTCCCTGAAACCTAAAAATCATTCCCCCCAAGACTCTCTCATCTCTATCAATCTTGAGTCAACCCTAAACTCTGATGTTGACCCTCCTTCAACAGTTTCTCATCTACGTCTCTCCTCCTTACTACACTAACACCATTCCCAGAATTTTACCCCTGAAAAAACTAACAGACGTTAATTAAAATTTCAAATGTAAGTTGTTACCCCTACATCAATCACTACCCTTCCCGTCTCCACATCATCCTCCCCTAGAAAAGGTAAGGAATGGTCTTCCGAGGATTGGGGGCATATCTTCATTTTCTCTTCTCTAGTTCAAAACACAAAACAACAAGTACTGAAATTTCCTCCCTTTTCCCAAGAATTCCCATACCCCCTTTGGGGGTTTTCTCAAGGGTTAGCAAGCTGCAAACCATTATGGTGGGTTTTGGTTTAATTAGCCTAATTTTTTAAGGAAAATGGCATTGGTTTAATACTGCCTTAAGATCGACCAAGGCTTTATCAACAAAATGTCACTGCCCAAAACAAGCTTTGTAAAACTACCGTATCCTTTAGCTTTGGGGGAAGTTATTCAAAATGTAGAGGGGAGTTTGCATTAACTTCTACTATAGAAACCCCTTTTTAATTCCACTTTTTAGTGAGATTCCTTCAAGAACTTAACGTTTTTTTGGCATCTATGAAATACCTCAAAAATGGAATATTTTAAAATTTTTTTTAAAAAGTTCAAAAAATTTTACCAAAATGCTCCTTATCTTTGTTCTTTTTGGGGGCAATTTGGGATATGGAATTTTGGCATTCTCTTTGACAACTGGGGTGATTCTTTTTTGATTCTTTTTTTCTCAAGTTCCACCTTTTCCTTCATAAAAGGCTGACCGTCTTCTTTTTTTACTCAATTCCTTTTCCCCCTTTTTCATTTCCCTTTCCCACTTCTCAAGGTTATAGCTTATGCCTTTCCCTTGGGGTTTTTTCAATATTATTCCGTTGGTTTTAGACATCATTGTAGCCAATTGCCCCAATTTGCTTTTCAAGGTTTTAAAAAGAAGCCTTGGTTTGAGTTTGCCTTAGAACTTTTAGTAAATTGACTTATAAGATTTCCAAACTAGTCTTCTTTCCCCCGCTGATTGGTATACAAAGGATGGGGCAAGTGAAAGGGGTATTTATTTTTTTTTGGGAAACCTAATGGGGGGAAAAAAGACCTTTTAAAAATTCTAATTGCATAAAGAGGGTTTGGAGGTTTTTCATCCCGGAATTAGGTGTTTCTGTACGGTTATACCCTTTTCTATTTTTGATTCCCCAAGGAACTATTTGTTTTTACTACTTATGGAAGTTCAACTCTCACTAACACCCCACCAGGTTTATGACCCTGGGGATTCTTGAGAGTAGAAACTTGGTGTTTGAGACTTCCATTTTTCACCCCCAAAAATATCATAGATCTACTTCATACTTCCCTGCACTTTTTGTTTTGCTTCTATTATTCCCCCACTGATAATTTTTTTTACTATGTCAGAAAAAATTTTTAAAGGGATTCTTTCAAGTCTTAGAATTAAATTATGCTGGTTGTCGCATCTACCAATGAAAATGACGGGGTTAAGTCCAAAAAAAGGGTCTAAACCTCATCCATGTAGGAGTCGAGGTGTGGCATTTCTCAAAAAAGGAATTTATTAATATTTTCCTCTTTTTTGCCCTAAAATAATTATTTTAACATGTCAACAAAAAGTTTAAAGGGATTTTTTCATTTTTTGGGTTTTAATATCCCCCAACTGCAAAGTTTTTCCACTGACGGGGGCCACGTTAAGTCCATTTAAAAAAAGGCTGAACCCACATCCATGTGGGACGATGGTGTAGGGACTTCTCCACAATTATCCCCTCTTTGCCAAGCTCATACATGGCTCACCATCTTATTTGAATGAGCAATGTCATTCCCAATTGGCTATCTTTCAAAGAGGGGAAGTATTACTAGGAATTCTTTTTAAAGTTCATTTATGAGTTAAAGCTTTCAAGACCTAGTTTGAAGCCAATTTTTAGCCTCCCCCCTTGTGACAAAGGGAATAGTCTATACCACCACTTTATAGTCACCACTTTTTTAAAAAGGGCTTTCAAATTTAAAAAACATTTGAAGGAGCAGGAGGTTTTTTTGGTAATCCTCAAATTGATATTATTTCTACAAAATTGAATACCACCCCTTGATTTTTAAATTTTTTGCCCCCCAAAGGAGGCTTCACAATGGTTGGCCTTATTCCATCTAGGTGGGGGCCTTCATACTCTGACAGTCTTTGTGGATCCCAGCCATTTTCTTTTGGGTTTTCCCCTTTAATTTTTCCCTGTAACTATTCCCTGTTTGAAGATTCTTCAGATAATTCCCTTTTCCCTTTCTCCTTCCTTAACTTTATATAGGGGTTTTCTCCCTCAATCGCTAATTGTCTAGAAGATCTATAGTCGTGTTCTTCCCAAATTTTCAAAGCGTTCTTTTTTTCTCAAGATCTAATCAAAATGCAAAACAAAGAGT